>JAFBJT010108952.1:0-20763 GCA_016785325.1 Chascanopsetta lugubris
TGTAACAATGGCTGTAGTTTGGAGCCAATCACGCAGGTATAATCCCCCCCACCACCACCCCCCTGCCCCGACCATCCACCCGCCCTTCCCCGCCACCTAAAGTTTTCAATTTCTAGGCTGCGCGCTGGTGAAGAATATTAATCAGAGCCCTGAATACTCCAGGCACCAGGCTTAAAGGACTTCCAGAGTTTACTCCCAGTCTATGATACAGACCTCACTTGGCGCGTGGCGGCAAACTCTTGGCACGGAACAACACAAGTGTTGTGCCCGTCCCTTTGCTTTACATTCAATCGTTTCAGTGCGCAACACGGCGCCGGGTCGCCCGGAGTGTGTGTCATCAACGTGTACGCCCTCAGCCTCCCTCCTCCACTGTACTCACTGTATTATCGCAAGGCTCAGTTCAGTGTCATCCGGAGAGACTCCGCTCCATTCATCTGTCTCCATTCCTTCCCATCCACTCACTGTTTGTCTCTCAGCGGCTCCATCCTCAGACAGTCCCCCCCCCCCCCCCCCCCCCCCCACCCCCCCCCTCCCCTCCCCCCCCGCGCCCCTCCCCCCTCCACCACCCCCCGTCTGAGGCCACGTTGTTCTCTCTTTGCTAACAAGTCCCCGTTGTGCCATTCCTGCCTCGGTGTACAAAGTCATCGGGAACAATAACAGGCTTGTATTTATGACGTGGAGACAAAGAGGAGCATGAAAACAACGTTTGAGGAGGAGGAAGCCGATTTGGCACTCGTCCCCCACGCACACTTAACGGCGGCTGAGAGACGTCTGCGATCCGTCGGACGGTTTCGCACCCTTGACCGCGGCGTGCCAGGCGTTAAGGCGTCTTCTCAAACAGACACATGCTTGTGAGCCTAACGACCCCTGGCGAGATACAAGCTCAGGGCGTCACAGACATCAACGTCTGAGAGGTGTTTTCACCGACGTGAGCGTGTTGGAATGGAAACATCAGCTTGTTAGTGTGTTGATTAACGTCTTGTTATCTCCAATCATCTCCCCGAAAGACGCTTTATCCCATATTTTTAATAGATCATTTCACAGGGAACTTTTTCATTTGAATATACTGTTTTTATAGACATTTCTATAGGTACAATGTGTAGGCTTTAGTGACATCTCCTGACGAAATTGTATGTAGCAGCTGAACAGCCCTCACCACACCCTTGCCCTTGGAAAAGTCGTGTAGTAGCCATTGGTTCGCATTAAAACTCAAAAGATGTATAAACAAACGGACGGAGAAACATCCTCCGAAAGAAGTGCACAATAAATCACCATTAAAGGAGTTGTTCAGTTGGGTTGAACAGAAAGTGCAGCTTCTTTGAAAATACTAAAAGAGGGATTGAACCACAAACCTCACTGTGAGGGAAGTAAAAGAACCAATAGCTATTACCCAGCAACAACCTCGCTGAAAATAGAAACCTACAATAGCATCCAACAATGGACCCACCCTGTAAACTGAACACTCACAATAGAACCTTACTCTGTGTATGTTGTAACAGTTGCCCCGTGTGAATGTCTGGAGCGGCCCGTGGACCGGACGCAGCCCGGAACCAACCTCTGACCAAAACATATTCAAACAAATGTAGTGGGGAACGCATGCATCGTTTTTCTTCATTTCCTTATCTGCTTTCAGTCCAGCTTTTTACAGAGACAAGCCAAAATGGCCCCTGACCCCAGAAGACTCTCAAATCTAAAAGCAGTTACCCTGTAGTTTGATTTATTAATGACGTACGGAAGCCTGTACGGAAGCCTGTGTGAACATTTTGGGACGCATATCAAGTTGGACTCGTGTGTTTTCCTCAAACGTGTCCAAGAGTATCGAAGTGTCCCTCTGTTGCAATGTCGGTACAAAGTCTGGTCAGTGCCATTCACAGATCTGCCTCCGCTAATGCAGCAGTTAGTTTCCATTCAGCCGTGGATGTGAAGTCATGTACACTGGTGCCACCTCCTCCTCCGACACACGGCCCCACTGTGAGGGGAAATGTTACGTCTCACTTTATTCACTCTCTTCTCCACTGGAGCTCAGCTGGTGCCCCCAGATAACATTGTTCATGATGTGACGCCTCACACTTCTCCTGTGTGTGTGTGTGTGTGTGTATGTGTGTGTGAGAGGAGTGGGCGGTCGGTGTGGGACAGGGAGATGGGGATGGAGTGTGAGTGTGTGTGTGTGTGTGTGTGTGTGTGTGTGTGCGTGCTGGCAGGATGTTTTGGTTTGTTACGGCGACAGTCACATGTTCTGTTCCACAGACACACCGATTTCATTTGGAGGACACGGCGTTACAAATGAAAGCTCTTTCAGAATGAAGGATTCTGGGTACTTTCTCATTTCCACAGCATTTAAATCTCCCCTGCTGATGCTGCTGGTGCCCCCCACACACACACACACACCTCTTGTTTGTGTTAAATTATATTTCCTCTTCCATTTTGGCTCCTTAGTTTTAATGATGGCAGTGCGGCTGCTGCCGGTCCTGTGTTGGTGGGGGGGGGGAGCCCCGCCCCCCGCCTCATTTGATTAAATTGACAGTTCCGGATTTACATTTATGGCACAGTCCCACGAACACATGTCTTTGTGTCACCCCCTCCGTTGTTTCTGCCATTGTCATCCCCGCAACTCATTTCATTGTCGTCTCTTGTCTCCTATTGCACATCAAAAAGTTCCCCCTCGCCGTCGCTCGCTCTGTGTTCCCCTCCCTCCCTCCTTCGTCTCATCTCCTTTCTTAGTTACATTCCTCCATTTTATCTCTGCGCACTTCCCTCGTCTTTCCTCCAACTCTTTGAACAAAGCCGCGATAAGCGACACCCGCCCGCCTGCGCTCCACTCTCTTCATCCCCACTTACATTAGTATGCTAACATTATATTCAGCTGATTAGATAGGCCGCTTCAAGGATGAATGTCCTCCTTGTGTGTGTGTGTGTGTGTGTGTGTGTGTGTGTGTGTGTGTGTTGTATGAGCCACACAACCCAATGAGATACCCCTCTGCAGGTGGGGCAGTTGTCGGCTTCACCACGGCAAAATAAAAATTGCTTTCCATTTTCCATCCCACTCTTTTAATTTCTCTGCTCCTGTTCTTTCCTTTCTTTCTCCCCCTTTCCTTTTTCCTCTCCTTGTTTCATCCCCCCCCCCCCGTTTGTCTCCTCACATTACTCAGATTTTGTTTTTCCAGCACTTTTCCTCCTTTTCATTTATTTTCTCACCTGAAGCCATTTTCTATCGTTTTACCTTCCTCACCTGTTGTTTCCACGATCTTTCATTATTTTTTTCTCCATTCCCTCCTCTCCCTCTCCGGCCCACCTACCTGCTCCTCCTCTTTTCTGTCACCATGGAGGCTGCATGTTGAACAGGCTCTTCAAGCCAATGGTGTCCAACTGTCCAACATCTTCCTATTTCACTTTGTCTGTGTCAAATATTTCTTTCTTTTGTCTCTGAATGTTTTGACTTGTCCTCTGAGAGCCAGAACTGAAAGTGTTGTTTGCATGTGACTGATTCAAACGATAATTTGTGGTGTCGAAAAACACTTCTTGTTATACATTGTTTGATCATTCACATGTAATATTCCTTTAAGTTGGTTAAATCGATAGAACATGGTTTATTGGATACTTTTTAAAGTAGCTTTTATTTCTCCTCCAGACATCTGTGTGTGTGTGTTATAGTCCATTTTATTTGTGTTACCTCCTTCGAGGTGAACTGTATACGATTTAGTGACACCCTATGGTGGAGTTGCATATTGCAGCTGAATTAACGTCACCTTCCCCTTACCATCCAACCATGGAGAGGAACCGATGGTAGAATTCAATTATCAATAAAACTCCAAAGGTTTATTTTTGGTTTGGTGATAGTCATGAAATATTTTCATTTTATTTTTTCATTTATCAATCAGCCAATAGAATGATAATAATTCACTGGACCTTTAATTCCTTGTATCAACATATTGCTGATAACAACAATGTGTGTTGATGGTGAATACACTGTCAATAAGAATCGCCAATGATTGATGCGTACAGGAGACCACCCTTTGGATGGGGCAGCACAAAATGGTCATTTCACCTACAGAAGTGCCAAAGAGACTTTCACAAAGATGACGGCGATTCAGTAGCAGCTCATTAGCCTCACGTGCAGCAGTTCCCTCTTACCTCCAAACAATTCCTCCATCTTCTCTTCTCTGCCCAGGCGCCCATGTTCTCCTGGCCTCGGCTGAGGGATGCGGACCCCGTGCTTCGCTGTGAGATGGCCTCCACCGGAGAGGCGAGTACAGCGGCAACAATGAGACCCAGTAATTGCTGTTCATTGATGTGTGTGAGTGTTTCTATTTTTCCCTTCTCATCGGAGTTATTGTCGTGCAGGTTGCTTGTTTTGGACCCAATATTTACTCAGCCTTCCTGAAAGCGATGCTCTCCACAGGCTTCAAGCTGCCACAAAAGGGCATCCTGATTGGGATTCAGGTAAGACTGCGACCATCTGGAGGTCCACTCGCCTCCTGTTTGTGTTTTCTTCTGGTGCCTCCTGCCCACAAGACGCCCAATGTGAGGTGCCTCCCGAATACTCCTTTCAAGCAATCATAACATTCCTGCTCAGCACTGCTCAGTCTCTGGTCTGACCTTGAGTCTCAAGACTGACTAATAAGTGATAGGACGATACGCTAATAAGCGATGTTTAAATGGGCTCATATACAGTTATAACCACATATTGCACCTGAATGACTAAGAGGAAACTCTCGCATATAAAACTGTTTTTTCAAAATAAACATGGTGGGATTTTAGAAAGGAAACATTTCACAAAAACGACAATCTACTTTAGTACAACTCATCAAAGAAGTTATAATAAATTCCGTCATTAGAGATCATTTATATTTGTGCCATAAAACCATTGTCTCTTTCGATATTGCTTTCAAATTACTGACTTACTGCCATGCCCTTAATTATACACAACTTCAAACCTTCATAGATTAAAAATAATTGAGCTCAAAACACCCCTCTCCTCATACAGTTGTCATGGGAAACCTTTCTACTGATTGAGACCAAAAGCCTAGTTTGCACCAGGCTTTAAACATGTTTAATTCACCACTAAATCTGACCGTTTGATCATGGGAGTCGATGGGGACTGACTCACTTTTGGAGCCAGCCTCATGTGGCCACCCTGGGAACTGCAAGACTAATGCAGCTTGAATCAAGTCATCACAGGTGGTGTAATTGGTGCCTGTGAGGATGCCTGGGGTCATGCACACGATGAGACTCACTAACACAGTTTCATGGCTGAAAGGCAGCAACAGATCATGTCATATTTGAGGATGAAATCTCTGAAGGCTCTGGGGGAAACCTCTGGAGGTATCCAACTCAATTTACTGTTGGTAGTTTTATTTGAGAAACATAAAATCATTAGGTATATCACATCTGTGTTTTTCCCAGTCTGGATGTAGAAGGTTGTTGTTGTTTTTTGAAATGTAAGGTTACTTGAATACAATATGGATAACCTAACGATGTTAAAATATGTACAGTTTGTGACAGATGGCCTGGATTTTGTTAGGAACTGTCTGATGACGATGAAGTTGCTCATCAAAAAAAAACCTCATGAGTGTAAAGACAGTCCAAAAGACCTCAGGTGAAGCAATGTGATTGTGCGATGAAAGGTTACTCTTACCTCGATGGTTTTTATTTTTCATTTTTGTCCCCGTCTTTCTCTATTTTGTTACTGTCATCATCTCCTGAGTTTTATATTTCCTCTGATCTTCCTTCTGAAAGGCAACCGTTTAAAAATTGAATGACAAAAACAATTGCATAACACAGTGTGAAATAGCTCCAGTCTTAATTACATCACTCTGAGGCAAGTTTGCAGTTTGGAGGAGGAGCCGCACAATATGAGGATTGATCATCTTTGCAATGATGAGAGAAATGAGCCTTTTAGGTTTACATCAGGAATAGATCCCATGTTACCATGTATTTGCCTAAACTGGCCAAACAAAACACTATTTCAGTTTCAATGTTAATGGAAGGCACCTTATGTTCTTCACATATTTGCAACACCATCCAACGTCACCACTAAATGTCAACAAATCCCTCTCACTCTTCCTGTAATCTTCTAATTTAGGTACGAACCAAACCAAACACCTGCTGGTGTTTATGTGCGTTATCATTCTGTTTTCCATCAATCCGTCTGTTTCCCCACCAGCTCTCCTTCCGACCCAATTTCCTGGCAACCGCTCACCAGCTGAAAGAGGAGGGGTTCAAAGTGAGTGCGTTTCAAACACCAACGGACCTGGACAACACACGGTCCCGGTCTTAATGTTTTACACTTGAGTCTTGACATCTCCTGTAAAGACTCATTTTGGCCGCTCAAGCATCTCCCTCCGTGTTGCCTCCTCTCTCTCTCTCCACCAGCTTTATGCCACTGAGGCCACCTCTGCCTGGCTGTGTGCCAACGACGTGCCCGCCACCCCAGTGGGCTGGCCCACGCAGAAGGAAGAAGACACCAGTTTGCCGAGTATTAAGAGGTCGGGCCGTGTTTAATTTTGGAACTCATGTTTTATTTATCGCGGCACTTTCAGGGAAACGTTCGGAAACAAAGCCGCCTCATGTGAAACTGAGTCGAAACACCTTCTGCGGGTAAGACTCGGTGGTGGTGTTCCTGAGGCGGTGCTTGAGTAATATATGTAAACTATGATTCATTAGATCCAAAATTGGAATATCTAATCAACATAAGATACTGCCTTAAGATCTAAGGACATAGCCCCATTCATTACCAGCCTAATATGCTTACAAGATCAAAGAGGATGGAGCAGACTCTGAAGTCCACAGTCATTACAGGAACCCAGTCTGAGGCTGGAACGGGGAGGATGAGGAAAGTCTTATGTCAGAGCTGTGCCAAGGCACATTTAGGGAAATGGGAAAAAAGAAGCAACTCATGTGTCTCGGTCTTCATTTAACATGACCAACAATGGAGGAAGAAATCTAAGTAAGGCTTTGTAAAACTCTAACGTCACTGATTGGGGTTCATAGCTCAGCCAACGGCTCCCTCATGAAGCCACATTTCAGTTTAGTAGATTCAAAAGTTCCACCAACTCCTCCACACTAGTTTATATTGTTCATAAATCTTAATTTTTTTTCATCCAGATTATCCAAATGATCTCCATCAAGGCAGTTATGTTAATATTTTCGTGTTATTTAGCAAAATCAGGGATGTCGAGCTCATTTTAGTTCCCGGGCCACAAATGTCCCAGTTTAATCTCAAGTGGGCCGGATTAGTACAATCATAGCATAACGTATAAACAACAACAACTCAAAATTGTTCCCTTTGTTTTAGTGGAAAAAAGTAGATTCTGTTCACATTTAAATAACTAGCATTTTACAGAATATTATGAATAACTTGAAATTTCAACAATATGCCTCAGTTTGCCATTTTCACATTTGCATTACAATTCACAGATACACTAATCATTGAATCAAGGATATCAGGCGATGATAATGTAATGTTTACATGTCACAAAGTCAGCGTGTGGGCCAAACATATGGGTGAGGGTTCTGGTTCTCTTTGACACTGTTACTACCTCTAAAACTACTCGACAGGTAACAGTGAAACCTGTCTGCAAGATGTGGTATGCAGGAGGTGTGTACTAGTTTAAAGTCCCAACATTCCGTTGCAGCAGGGGGCGCTCTAGCTCAGAAAACGCTGAAATGCCTTGCCTTATATTCCCACCGTAACCTCCTGTTCCATCACCCCTCACTGCGGAGGTCAGAGTCTGATTTGTCAGTGGGTCAGTGGACACTTCTTACATCAGCTGTGAAACAGTTGACCGCTCACAAGAGATGTGGCCAATCAACCAATCGGAGCAGTGTGGGCTTTTCTGTGAGGGAGGGGCTGGAGCTTTGTCAGCGCATCTTAGGGGGAGAGCGGAAACAGGAGCCGGAGCAGTGGACAGTAGGAGCAACGACCGTATTTTGTGAACATGGAGGACTTTGCACGCGCGCAACTTTTGATAGAAGCTGCAGCCGTTTGACTGTGACTAAAACGTTCAGGTAACGACTCCACAAACAAGTCATGATCGTCCAACAGTGAAGCCATCTGGACCATATGTTTGGAAATGAGCAGTTGAAGGAGAGGGTGTGAAGAGAATTTGATGGGCCTCAACCAAAACAGCTCACACACACACACACACACACGCACACAGACACACGGCTGGGTAGCATCAGCTGTGCGAGACGCGTGGAGGTCAAACCTTTGTAAAGAACTACATGACTTTTTTCATCTCTGTCTGTCCTCCGTATTTTCTATTCCACACAGCCACAAATTCAACGCTGTCTGTCAAAGGCCTTGAAATGAAAGAGGCTAGATAGCAGTTAGGTTTTCAGAGAGAGGAAGGGGAGGAGGGGGGGAGAGAGAGGAACGGGAAGACTACTAATTATTACATAAAAGTGGAAGACAAATTAATTTCACAGCTACAGAACAATATTGGGTTTATTGTCCTCTATTATTCTGTCTTCTTTCTTTGACAGAAACAATATAATTAGTCTTTGAGTGAGCCAGCTGCAATTCCTCCAATTGAATTTTTTTGTGTTACTCAACAAATGACCACTAGGGGGCAGAAAAAAACCGACAGCTGCATATATTTTTTAAGGTCATACAGCTCCCTGGTTGTCAATGGGTCACCTCCTCCTCCATCCAGCAGCAGCAGAACAAGATTAGATGATGTGATATTCTACATTCATGACTTGAATGTGTGTGTCTTTTCACAGACTGATCAGCGAGGGTCACATTGACCTGGTGGTCAACCTGCCCAATAACAACACTCGCCACCTGAAGGACAACTTCCTCATCCGCAGAATGGCTGTGGACCACGGCGTTCCCCTCATCACCAATTACCAGGTCTGTAAACGCTGCGCCATTAGTCAGCATTTTCTGTGCTCAGTGCAGACACACACACACACACACTCACACACACACACACACTCACACACACACACACACGTCCACAGGAAGTCCAGAGACCTGGGTCTGGAATTCGTCCATTATACAACCAGAGATTCTTGTTCACATCTGGAAAGTGATCACAGTGTTTGGCACTAGAATGTGTACATTTAGCTGCAGAGATTATTTGTTTGTCTTTACACTACATCAACACTTGGTGTCCACCATTGTCACCAAAAGCTCCCTTGACAATGGTGCTTCCTCACGAGGGAGATTCACACTGGCAAGGCCCAGCGCTGGTTCCAGATCCAGAGCCTAAAATGAGGAGGAGTCTAGATGCCTGGTTAGAAGGAGAATGAAAAGCTCTTAGAGATCAGCTCAGATAGTTATTCGCTGCCGTTCAGTTCCATCTTCCGTCTTGTATGATGAACAGCGCCCTCTGTTGGTGACATAATACGGAACTGTCCGTCAACAGAGAGCACCGAGGTCGTGTGACTTCGGCAGGCAAAGCCAATGGATCCTGAGTCGGACATTTCCAGCACAGCCCCTCTGGGGGAACGACTGGTCTAAGATCAGTGCCACGGTCTCTCTCTCTCTCTCTCTCTCTCTCTCTCTGGTGGATTTCAGTTTGACGTGTTCTCCTTCTCCCGTGTCTCTAAGGTGGTGAAGCTGTTCGCGGAGGCCGTTCACTACGCCGGCGAGCTCGACACCAAAAGCCTCTTCCACTACAGGCAGCAAGAAAGCGAACAACAAGGGGTGAGCCAGCTGATCTAGAGCTTCCTCCTCCTCTGCCCCTCTCACCTGTGCAGGTCACATGCTAACTCCAACAACTGTGTTCAGTGGGAGCAAAATGTTGTAATATAATTCCTTGTATTGCTTTTCCCGCTGCTTTTGTCAAGTTAGTGTTGTCGTCTGTTGGGAGTTACTTCGACCAAAGCTGAATCATGTGCTATGTTGATAATGGAAACCCTATGCTGGTTACATACAGGCAGTCTTTTAACTGGGTTAAAAAAAAAACTAATCATTATACTATTGATCACAAGGGTTGGGTACCACTCACATTTTTGTCTGTACCCTCAATCCGGTACTTGTTCCCAGTGGTCACTTTCTTTGCATTCATGTGATTACTGCTCAATGATGACGCCTTCCTCTTCTACTCTCCATGTGCGTTCATGATGTCACTCTTCAGTCATGCAGCTCTCTACATGCAGCCGTGCTTTGATCTGTACCAAAGTTATTTGGTAGATATCCTTTGGTTCCCAACCCATACTGATCTGTATGTTTCCATATTATGTAGACTGGTTGTCAAATCCCGGTGTAATAGGACAAGTAAGAGCCAAAGAGATTTTCACGACAATAAAGTTCCGAACTAATGCTTATTGATAGTTTTCAAGTAAACTACGTAGCTTTTAATGAACGAATTAGTTTTTATATCTGTACACCCCAGGGCAGTTATTGTGAAGGGGTTCTGGGAGGGTGATTTCAACGTCGATGCCTTGAGGATGTTACATTTCTTTGCTACGTTTCTTTCCTGTAATAATCAGTGGACCTATGCTACAAGGCAGTTTTCAAGTCCGTTTTTTAAAGCTTCATTTTGATATTTTAATACCAATAATATTATTAGATACTCACTCGGTATAGTCATATTTCTGCTTCATACCAATAAGTGTTGAACATGTACAATATTGCAAACATGTACAATAAGAATGACCTTTAAAGGAGGAGATAAGTTGTAATTAGATCATCGGAAGAACCTTTTCTTATCTTTCATTTCATGTATGTTATTCACAGTAAACGTACAAGCAAGTATCCAAAAGAGTTGCCATTTGAATCCACCCTTCCTTTTCAAAAGTGTACACTCTGTGTTATCCATGAACTAGTGGTCCAGTGCGTTTGAAACCAAAGATTAAACCTCATAATGTCTTAATACAGCACATAGATGCATTCTCTTCCTCCACCCCACTGTCTCTACTCCACGTTTTTCTTATCGTATTGACATTCTAAGCATTTTCCACGGCAACTCCTGTCACATAAACGGCCTGCTTAAAACAACCCAGTAATGTTTCTCCATTCCCGGCAGGGGTGCAAAGTGTCGCACCACTGGTTTATGCTTTAGTGCTGGATCTATAGGACCAGCAGCAGATGACCTCTCCAGCCGCTAATGACACGTCTATATAAATACATTTACCCTCGTATGGAAATTCCTCCACTGCTTTGTTTACGTACTGTTGTTTTGTTGATGTTCTGCATTATGTAGAAATCCGCTGAATTACAATGAAGTCCTCTCTCACACGATGTCTCCCTTGGGTGTCTATACGCTATGTTGTTGTGCAGGACCTGCACTGAAATGATGAAGGTGCTGCTCCTCGCTCTCTGCTTTCAACAGCCCACTCACTCATAACACAATTAGAACACAGGAGGGTGAACTGTCATTATCATGTTGTTCCGATGCCATATTTGTCACCCAGGTATAACATCGGAGGTTATGATCAAGTCAGTCATATTTACTGTAGTATAAAGGAGCAGTGCGTGTAATTTAGGGGATTTCTCGACGGACATTTAAAGGTTTTTTTATCTGTGATGTTAAATCATATTCATTTGTATTATTGTATTTATATGAAGATGATCCATTTTCACCTAAAAACGAGATATTTTGACTTTGTTGGTGTAAAAGTGGACACTGTGGTCCTGCCATGCGCCATTTTGGGTATTAAAAGCTACCCAGGAATTCCCTTGTAGCCCTTCATGGAGGATGGCAGTTGACATACACTCAGTTGCAGTACATGGCCTCACCTCTAGATGGCCTGAAATCCTACTCTTTTTGCATAAACTCACAGATATGCAGGAACTGCACGCGGTGAACTGAAGGGGGTGAGCGCACACACGTAGAACAGTCTGTTGTGCTTCTCTCTGTGGGATGGAATCATCCAGCGTGTGTCATGTTTTCAGAAATCAGATTAATTAAGTGGAGCCTGAGGCGATGCCGGGGCGGTTTGGCAGATGCACATTCATCATACCACCCATCACGTTTACATCCTGTAAGTTCAATATTTTTTGTGTGTGTGTGAAACCAAAAAAACAACACTTCTAAAGATGTTGTTGCTGAAGTATGTCACTTGTAAAGGTAAGTGTTTGTCAGCTCACGGATCAATCGGCTCATTATACTGAGAGTCGGAGTGGGAGTATGCAACTTTTTTTTTTTTTACATGATATATTCACTCTCGCATCTTTTCTTACAAAAATAAAACAAGTACTTGGTAAGAAGTCTCATCGCAGTGAAAGTGCTACCTTGACATTCCTCCCGCACGACGGCCGGACTTTGGAATTCTTGGAAAACCTGTTTCCGATCTACTCACCAGCAAACGCCAAGCTCATGCCGTTATAAGGCCTCGCCGTCTTCTGCCAGCAGAGCAGCTTCAGCTCCCATTTACAGGCACAGGGCTCCACAGGGTGTGAGCATCGATCTCACTGAAAATCCTCCTTCCCGACCCTCCTCCGGCACTTTTGCCTTGGCTCACCGGCTCGCCGCCTCTCTGCCCGGGCTTCTGGAGCAGAGGTATTCAATTAAAGGTCGGAGAGGTCCAGCTGGAGAAAATTTCCTCGAGCAAAGGAGGAAATGTCGCTGATCTCTGGCTCTTCAGCTGTGCCAAGAAACCTGTGGTTTCCCTCCGGACGGACCAGAGGTGTTCAGGCACCCTGCTTTTGATGAGCCGCCTGTGCAGCCTGTTTATATGGAGCTGATGCTCCGAGAGAGCCGATCCTTCTCTTCATTATGCCCCTCGCCTCAGCAGAGTGAGGCGTTGGAGCGTGGGACCCACTGATGGGTGATGCCATGGTAACACCATCAAGACCGCTCTCTGTACAGTGCTTCATGAGACCACCTGTTTTCAGACCAGCATCCCCGATGTTTCGGAATCCAAGAGACTCGAGTGCTGAGTCCGGGTCTCAGGACGATGTTCATTTTGGCACCAACACCAAAATTAAAAGTTTCACCTCAGCAATAAGACATACAAACTCCAGATTTATAAATGGAATAAAGACAGATTAAATAATTCATGTCTTTGGCAGTTGTGTTGAAATTAAATCACACAAACCTTCCCTGGGAGCAGTGAGGGAGGAAAAAAAAAAAAAAAAAAAAAACTTTGAATGGCAGCTGTAATTTTGTAATGCTTGGATGAGGTTCATACATATGTCCCTCTTCTGACAACAATCTGTTGTAGTTATGAAAAGAATAAAAAAAAAAAAAATCTATACATGGACCTAATTGTGTAATTTTACATAAGGCCATGCAAAATACCTCTCCTACATCAAAACATGAGTTTAGAAATGTATCAAGACAAAAATATTAAAGGGGCCAATTCATTCCATAGGGAGCCACACAAATTCCATATTAGATCTGTGGGACTCACTACATTGTCAACCTATAAACATCAGTTATCATTTTCTGTTACATTTACTCTCCGTCTGGTTTGGATCACCTCTCCCCTTGAGCTGATCAGAGTTGATGTAAAACCAAACCTGAACTTTCTTTTCCTTCGAGACCATGAACGTATCTGACAGGCGGATGCTGCATATCACATTCTGACCATGATGCTGATCTGTCGTACGATTAATCATCATTACTATTCCTCTTTACCACGGTAAGTTTTTGGCCCCTGCGCTTGTGCACTCTTTGACAACCTCTGTGCCAAAAGATGTTTTCTTCAGATCCAGACACTTTGCTGGATCAATTATGATATGCTTTTTTTTTTTTAACCTTGTTTATTTTTTCCTTTGCAGTTTTTATGGATGCTGCTTTCATTAATCACCACTGTTTCAGAACCTATTAGATTCACTACTTTATAGCTACAAGTGGGAGTTAAATCAGTCATAATGGCATTAAATGTGACGCTTTTAAAAATAGAAACTCATCAGATTTAAATAAGTTTAAATATTAAATATGTTGTGAACAATATATATATATAATATATATTATGCTGATGTGTAATTTTGTGTTTTGGACCAATTCTTACTCTGCATCGCTTTGTGGTTGATCTGTCTTTGCTCTGACTCTGGTCAAAGATGTGAGAGGTAAATAAGAAAAGCATAATTGCAAGAATAAGAAATAAAATAAATACAATTTTCAAGGAAAGCTTGCGCACACACAGAATATTAGATTTGAGTATGAACAAAGTCAAACTCAAACCCTGTTCACTTGTGCTAATTCTAAGTCGGCAGCCCAGGGCCACCAGCGTCACGATTCACTGCAGGCACAGTAACCAAGCAACAGGGCTGCTCGTGAGCTTCGGTGCAGACAATAACTCCGGGGTACACCCCTACGTCTCGAGCAGCATGTCTGCAAATCCCACTTTGATTAAAGTTTATTGTTGTTAAATTAAAACACCCCCAGACCGTGTGCACGGTCCGACTTTTCCCTCCTAATCCGCTGCAGCAGATATTCATCACTGATTTAATTACAGATTAGATCGGAGCAATTTTACCTTTTCTTATTCTTCAGAAATCATTACAAAAAGCGTATCTTCAGCTTCATCTAAACGCTCTTATCAGGCGCGAGCTGGACTGTGTCTGTGACGGGCATCATCATATCAGAGGATCTCACGTCATTTTTGAGTTGAATTGTTTTTTTTGCATATACGAGTAAATTCCTGGGCTTCGGTTGAAGTGAATGGTGGTGCGTCGGTGGTTTGGTCGCTGTCACTGCCTGTAGAGAGGAAACGAGCGTTCGTGATCAAAACATATTCAGCAGCCGCCGTCGATCCATGGAACATGAACGTTGGTAACTGAAACCTTGGTCAATCACAGCAGACACAGCAGCCCATAACATTGAACCAATACCCCCCCCCCTCGATATGGCTGCTCAAATCAAACAGAATAACCGACACTGTCAAGACTTTATTCCTGCTTTTTTTTTTCCCCCACACAGGAGAAATGACACATCCGCACATGCTAAATAATGCACTCTTTCACTACATGGCTGCATCTGGCATTAAAAAGAGCAACCTGCCCATTTCATCAGAGCAAAAAAAGATCAACCTGGCTAATTAACATGCGTTTTTCACGCTGTGCTAAATTAAGAATTTACGGAGGTGACGACCAGCCTGAGCATTCCAGTGGGGTGAGTCACGCGCCGGAGAAGTCGGAGGCCAATCGCAACACATGCCAGTCCTTGCAAATCAAGTGCCAATGACTCCAGATTGTGCTTTGTCTTTTCAAGTTAGGTATTTAAGTGGCGGCCATCTTGGAGGTCGCCATCCAGAGGGTGGCGCTGTGGAGTGAGGGGGTTGATCTGACTGAGGAGCAGGAGCACTCCCCCACCTGCACATGTGAAGTCGGTGCTAACAAAGGTACATTTCATAGCTCTGAGTGAGTTTGTATAACATTGTTAAAGTGATGTTTTCAAAGTTGAAGTTTTTGTACATAAATGATCTAAGCAGACAGTTATAAATTGACATGAGCTATCGAGTATCTACTCAAGTTATATATCATTGCTCATTCATGGCATTTCCATTTTGTTTTAGCAATACATCCTGTAGAGGGCAGTGTAGAGTCAAAGGTTTCCAACACCAACACATATATTGATGGTGATTGTTCTGATCATGTCCCAATTTGCAATAACATGTAGGCTGCTGATGGAAATTGAATAAATTAAATTGTCCTTACTGGACATTTTCAGCCAGTATCTAAAGTAATTTGAGTTCCATATTATGTTCATGTAATAATCATTCTAGATGGTATTGTTGAGTTCTGTAGAAAATGTATGGGTCTGATTTCAGAATAACGGAGAGGAGAGAGTCCCATCATGGAATGTGTTTTCAGAATTCATTATTTTCTATTACTATTTAATGTAAAACCTTGCTGGAATAATACATTTTCACATAACTGTGTGGGGCTTATCTATAATGAGTGCTATTTATTTTTGTTATATTTTCCATTGCTGACGATATGATTCATCCCTTGCTATTACATTTTATTTTATTTTTATTTCAACATCCAGCTACAACTCCAGAGCAGCAAAGAACCTGAACCTGCCTCACCTGGACTGCGCAGACAGGAAGTCTATGATTTATAGCGTCACCAGATGCAAGTGGAGAGCAGCATTCAAGGGGTTCTGGAGAAGACCTGCAGGTTGGTGAACATGTCTTGTACAGTACACTGGCACATCTGGAACTTTGACTTGCAACATGGTCCCGGAAAGTTCAAGAATGTGGCACAGTTGTGGTTTTACGCCAATGACTCGTATTCACTGCTCAAGAAATGAAACACCTCCTGATGCGCCACAATTGAATCTGCGCCTGACAGTGAGACGCGCGCCAAGGGACCGTCTGCAAAGTGCAGCACCACAAGGTCTAAAAATGGCCGCTCTTGTATCAAGCTGCTCGCAGCTATTGATCCCACTTTGCAGATGTACCCTCGGCGCGTGGCTTACTGATGGACACTCGGTAACCTCCAGCCCTGGAACACCCACGCACTTTTCTTTCCGCACCTTCAACTTCACCAATGAAGTGCTGGATGAAAAAAAAAAATCCATGCTGATGAACAAAGAAAACAGAACATTCTGTGAAAATATGAATTTGATTAATTTCAAATCATCCAGACGCCTATAAGTTTTTGTTTTTGCCATTTATCATGGTGCTTACATATTTCCACATTCTGCCGTGAGCATTGATATTCCATCGGGTTTGTTCCGAAGTAATATTTATATGGAGTATATGGTGAATATAATATTACTACTTTTCACAATATACTCTGTCGGAAATACATACATATATTATAAGAAATACTTGTAGCTTCAATTACATAACATTAAAGGTGTCTATATAGGAAAACACCACATATGTTTATGGCATTGTGTCACTCTAATAAGTAAAAATGCAAACAGTGCCCAACGCACATTGTAACAAAGCTCCCCTACACACACATGAACACACGCTCATAATTTTACACAGTAGCATCATCTTAAGTGTTTAATGGCGTCTCAGCTCTTCGCCTGCCCTGTTTTGCCGTTAAATACCATCGTGACAGCAAGACACCGCCCATTAGCTGTAATGGCGCCTCCTTCTGCAGAAGTGATTGCGCAGCTTAATTGTTTCTCAGCCCATGGAACGGCTTGAGTCGCCATCTGCACACAAATGATCGCCGTAATGCGTTTCCATCTTGCTGCTACACAATCACCTATTGTTTGATGGGCTCTATCCACCTCATGGGTTTTAGCATCATTTACGCTGAGTTACTCTGTTGCCGGTAGCTGCACCTGCCGATGGGGCAGTGGCCAAACAAAGCACAGTGCGCCGCGATGACCCAAACAACATCTGCCGATCAGATCAAATATTTCGAGCCAACATCTTTCTACTCGAGTAGGGTCCCCATCACGTCTTATGGAAATTCTGCCCTTTTCCTTTAGTTTAGAATCTACACGTAGACATAACTTGAATCGCTCTGTGATACACACATAACCCAAGTGATAAGCCTGTAGTACATATGCCGGGTCAGTAGGTGGCATTGTACATTTTCCAAAACTGCCTGTTCCCATCCCATGTTGTTATTATTATTATTTTCAAAATCACAATTGCAGTTAACAAAATAGCAGCTATAAGCAAAGGGAAAAATGCTTATGCTTCATATTAGAATGTAAACATCCTGTGTCCATTGAGTTCTCCCCTGCTTTAATCAATGAATGATTAAAGACTGATTGCATATTATTACTGAGGATTCTAAACTAAACCCATTATAGTCCACCTTTTCTTTAGAGAGATCCATGTCCAATCTAATTGTCTCTGAGGTCTTTATAATCAGAAGTCTCTTCTTATAATGTGTGTTTTTTCAACAATAAACAATCACACTTCACTTCACACACTAACTGTTGTGAAACTAAATCACATTACATAACTCCCCCATATGTGGAATTTGGCTTGATGAGCCAACTTAACTAACACCATCCAAATTACGTCCTTCTTAACATACAATTAGGTGCATGATGAGAAAAGCGGCAGCAGTGATAGTAAATTCCTTTTTGTTATGTTTTTTACCTCCTAGGATTCGAGGGATGTAAAAGCATTACAAAACTCTCTCTCAATCACACCCCTTGTTTAGAGAATGGGGGCAATTAAAATGGTGCTGAGGATGGATGTTGATATTCTGGTGGTGTAGCTGATATTTCCATTTACAGTCAGTGAAGGTTGTAACTCAGGCTCTGTCAGGAATGCCAAAAACAAGGTCTGCTGCTCCTCACAACCAACCCACTTGCATACACACGCACATGTGCGCGCACACACACACACACACACACACACACACACACACACACACTACAAACAGCCACAGACAGAGTGTACACCTATAAACACACTAATAAATAGCAAAGTGCAATTCTACAAAACATCCACTAACTGTTAATTCAACATAGGAGTATGGACGTGGATGAGGGGTTAGAGTGGTTGTCCTCTAACCGAAACGTCTGCAGTTTTATTTCAGACATTTCACAAGCAGCAGTGTGATCAAATGTTCATTCAGTTCAACAGGCTTGAACAATCAGTGTTATACAGTATCAGACTGAAACAATGTCGTAAATGCTGTTTCCTATTGAATTCTTCTGTATCATCCTCCTTTCTGATCACGACAGCGCTCTTGGTGGATTGTTGATGAAAGTGAGCAAACCTCTGAACACAGACTGGAAAATACAAAGCACATATTTGAAATGCAGGGCCTAAAATGCCAAATTTCCTGAGGAGCCACAGGACTTTATTAGTCTCAAAGCAACTCATCCTCTGCCAGTTCACCCTCAGTGACACAGACACAGAGCCCGGGCAGAGAAAAGGGGCCTTAAAATAGAATCAAAAGGCTTTTTCATGAAAATGACAGATTTTGTTGGATCATTAGAAATGTTCCCACCAGGCTGCGTCTGTGCAGTTTATCCCTGCTTTCCTTCCCTGGCCTGGGGCTGTAGATCTGCACAGACGAGGGCTGATGAGTTGGGTTCCTTAAAATGTGCGACTTATAAAGACGAGATGAAAGAAATAGAAAAAAAAAATAGAATAGAAATGGAAGTTGGAATATAAAAAAAAAAAAAAGAGTTGACCCAGAATGATACCTTGGGGCACACCATAGCTGATATGGATTGTACTGTGAATCCTCCTCCTGACAAAGGAAAATAGAGCCATTGGCTATTGATTTACTGTATTCATTTTATGATGCATTTACTAATTAATCAATTCATGAATAGAAATGAATAAACAAATACTACCTTTTGACTAGTTTCGGGTTTTATCGCAGCTTTCCTTCCCTGGCCTGCGGCTACAGATCTGCACAGATGAGTGCTGATGAGTGGGTGCGACTTATAAAAGACGAGCGGCGTGAATAGAGCTGGCTCACATGCAGCTCGTTGGAGATGTGCACAATGACACAGCGCTGCTCACATCACCACACAGCTCCCACTCAGACGGGCCTCGTCAACATATGGAGGAAAACCTCGAAGTTATGGGGCAGCCGTGCAAGTCCGCCTCGCACTGCGTTATTAATAACAACAAACAACAAACAGTTTACGAAACAGTCATTCTGCAGATGGCGTATTGGAGGAAGATTCTCACAGTGTCACAACATTGATCGATTCCCTCCGTCGGCTCATAAGAAATATCACATTCATAAGAAGGAAGCTCGCAGGGCGGAGCTCATTTAAAGACAAGTGTCGGCCTCTCCAGTGTGCTCATAACAACACAAGATTAAACATTTATCACGGGTTCTACTGCGTTACTGTGTTTCTTTAAGCTCATTACACATGAATCTAGGCCGAGTAAATATTTCACCATAGGCCACTGTTCGGTCGGATCCTTGTATCCTCCCCTCTGTTTCCGAACCGTCTCTCAACAACTGTGACCTCAACCTGGACAGAAAAAAACCAAGACGCCTTTTCCATTCATGCCCGGCCGTGTCGAACAGCCAAACAGATTATTGCGGTTGATTTATAACATTACCTTAATTTAATTTGCCTCGCTCTCCCCTTTAGTAAAGGAACGGCGATGCCATTATCTCTTCGCTGTCCAATGTCTGCCGCTTGATTAAAAAAGCTCAGGGCGAGACGAAGACAGAAAGTCAGTTCTGTGATGTGATGCCAGGCCGCTTGTGTCAGCCATTTTCAACTCAACACTCCCCAGCAGAGGGAAACCACAGCATGTATTCTGTCTGCTAAAGTGGCAGAATGAGAGAGCGCATCAGGTCTGACACTTTAGTTGTACAGTGGCAGCTGTGCCCACAGGGTGAGAGCAGCATGAGTAAGGGAACTAAACTAAAAATGACATAAGATTGTGTATTGATTACTCCTCATTACGATACAGGTGGTGTGAGTTGTAGAGTGGCATCCTTTGCTGTATGGCTTCACATGTGCTCATGCATCAGAGGATGAACGTAGCAGAAGTTTCTCTGAGAAATTCCTCATCAATGTGTGGGGAGTGAGAAAGGCATTACTTATTCTTTATAAAGTAATTTAATGAATTAATTTACTTTAACTATTACATCGAACCCAGAATGGTACCTTGGGGCACACCAGAGTTTATATGTAGAGTGCTGCAGTTCTAATCCTGACGAGGGGAAGGGGAGCCACTTGTTATTAATCATTCTTTATTGGATTCGCTGTGCTATGCATTTATTAATAAATCCATAGCAATAATAATAATTAGAAATATATGAATAATTATCTCTCAAACGCTGATGAGTTTTGACATTTAATTAGAAATCTCCTCTCTATATACCACAATCATTTATTTATTACACCATCATAAGACTTACACTTTGTGCATACATTCAGGAAAATTATCCATCACAGACATATATATACAGTTTATATATATATATATATATATATATATATATATAAA
>JAFBJT010108952.1:28550-79173 GCA_016785325.1 Chascanopsetta lugubris
TGTGAAGAGAAGGACCAAGGATTTTAGGGGGGAGGAGGGGGGGGGGACATAGACAGAGCGTACAACAGGAAGAAGGAGGGAGGGAGGGAGGGAGGGAAGGGTGGATGGATGAATGGATGGATGAAGGTTGGCTAGAGCTGTCAGTCTCATCTCTCTCCTGTCTCCCCTCATCCATCCTCGCCATGCTGACAGCAGCCTTCCAAGCAGAACGCTTCATGGCTGCCAGGTAATTCATATTCCTTACCTGCGCAGCCGTCACCTCCTCCTCCTCCTCGTCCTCCTCCCCCTCCTCCTCCTCCTCCTCTACCACACAAGGAGACAGACATGCAGGGGGGCAAGGAGGGAGCAGGGAACAGAGAAGGGAGGAGTGCGGAGAGGGATGACAGGGGGAAGGGATGACTTTGGGTGGCAGCGCGCAATAATGACGATGATGAATAGTTGGAAGTATGAGGCATGTTTTTGATCACGCATTTGATGAAATATAAAAGAGAGTGCAGGAGATATTATTTATCCATCCTGGAATCACCATCCATCCATCCACCTGATCATGCAAACCACTCGTGCCACATCTTGCCTCCAGGAGGCGCTATGTATATTCTTCTCAGGCGGTTTGATTTTAAATTCTCTCATCGAACATAAAACATTTTTTTTTTAAATACAGCTCTGCACATTTTGTGATTTAAAGTTTTATAGTAACTATGATAGTATTGTTGAATTATTCTTGTGACTACCGTGACCTCCTTGTCCTTTTAAAGGTGCAACATGTAGGCTTTAGTGATATCTGGTGGCGAAGTTGCATGCTGAACTTGTCTACCTCTCATCCCACCCTCCTCTTCCGTGAATGTATGAAGTTAAACCTCTGGCCTTCAGGTATCATCAACACTCAAAAAGATGTTTACTTTTTAGTAAACAACTTTGTGGTAAACAACATGGCGACCTCCACTGAGATGACCCACTCCCAGTGTTAAAGTCAAGGCTCATTCCAGGCTCATGAAAACACCATGTAAACACTGATAAAGTCATCAATATTCATATTTTAAATTGTTGTGCATGACAGACCCATCAGCACCACAGTGTTTTGGGATTTGGTGACAGTCTTACCCAGGTAGTAACAGTATTTACAGAGTAAAGTATATTCCCCTCGATATAGGAAGTTAACAAACCATCTATATGCAAATGAGTTAACTTCATCATTAACAGGAACAAGGGGATGCGCTGACTTATCCACATGATAGTTCAGCTGAGGCGGCAGTTGTATTCAACTCATCACCTCCCAAACTTTATTTTTTTCTTTATACTTGTAATAGATTTTTTTTTTTTTACTTTGAAATTGAAATGCCAGCACTGAAATTATGAATCCTGTTGAATTACGACTGAAATCTTCTAGCATTTCATTTCGTTCTCGTTTAATGATCATTATGAATTACATCCTCTTCTTCTATACCGGAGCCAAATTCAGACAAATTTGAACCAGCAGGCATTCCAAACAAATCCGAACTCCGTCCATACGTGGCCTCGTCTTTGTCGAGAAAACAAAAGACGGCCGCTCCCCTCTCGTCTGTTTTGTCCTTTGCAATTCAGGAGACATCACAAAGGATCCGCCGCCATCGCACGAGGACAGATTGTGTGCTCATGTAGCGCGGAGTAACCAAGAGGTGATTGGATTGAGTATAATTCCCTGTAATGAAGAAGCCCCAACTCAAGGCTGTGAGTGGTAATGAATAACACTGTGCGTGCACGGACCCAAGCGCTACCTTGTCTCCCTGTGCACCGGTGGGGACCTGAGGACTCGCACACCAACATGCGCACACAGATAGAGACGCCTGGTACAAGGACACAGGCCTTTCCACTGTTGATTTGTATTTGGTGCAGATGCAGGCCAACGCACCTGGGAGAAAAGGTTTGAAGGTAACTGAAAAGGAGCATTTCTTTTTTTGCTTAAAAAAAAAAAAGAAAAAGAAAAAGAAATATAATATATAGTGGCTGTATTCTGTGTGTGTTCTCTGTTTGTTTTGCTCGAGCGCAGTTTCTGAAAATATCTCCGGGACTTAGTGAAGGACATTCGCCGCTACCTAGTTACGGCTGTTCCTCCACTTTCAACGAGCCCCATGGTGTTGGCAGGAGATTGGCACAGCTCCACTCTGGTGCCTGGTGCTACTAACTGGCACGTATCGCTGGTGTGTCGCAAGCCACCTACCGGGCACACATGTTACACGCCACTTGCCAAGAACGGCATTTCCGCACCCCTGCTGAACATGGCGTGAACGCAGCGGAGCGTCCCTCTGTCCATACCTGTGTCTCCGTTCGCCCCTGCACCTCCCAATTCCTACCCGATGCATAACACACCTGCAAAAGTCACATTGCAAAGAGACGGCCTAAAAGGTAAGGCAGGCCACTTTTAAAGGTGCAGTGCGTGATATTTTGGTCATTTTTTTTCACCTCTTGAAATATTACAGAACAATCCCATACTGAGATTTTCATGAATTTCTAATCACCTAACTGTTTGCTTTTTTTTCTCCATTACCCGTAAATGAGCCGATTAACGTGTGTTTTCACACGGAGCGGCTCCTCTCCATGGGGGCAGCCATGTTTTTGCAGCAACCCAGAGTGGAGATACTGAACATCTTTTGAGTTTTGATGACAGTCTACCACAGCTTCTCCGGCATGCTCGGAAGAGCGAGGGTGAGGGGATGGATAACAACATGCACCTTCTCCTCTAGATGTCACCAAATCTTACACACTGCACCTTTAAACAAACAGATGCTGGTAAGGCGTGCAAATAACACCCAGTCTCCCACACACACACACACACACGCTCATAGATGCATACACACACACACACACACACACACACACGTATGTCTCCACAGTTAGCCTCAGCAGCAGACAGATTGTGTACGGTTGTATTGGGAGCCTGACCAAACGATGCGTGGCCGTGGTTCTGTAATCATAAAACTCTCCCTGGTGCGGGAGTCACAGCAGAGTGTGTGAAATAGTAGCACTTCAGATGCAGCGCGTAATGACGGACCGCCAGATGCTCAATGGAATGCTCAGCGGAGCCCATCGCTGCCGAGTGTTATGGTGAAGCTCCCCGAGTACCCCGCTATTCCCACCTCCGCTCGCCGGGGGGGACCACCGCTGGCGTGGGCCCGGCAGGTCGTTCTCCAGTCTCCGGAGCTGAGAGACAAGAGGGGGACAGATGCTGATCTCTTCATAACCACTTGGAACTCTTCTAGTGGCTTTGTGCAGCACTTTAGATCCTCAAACACACACACACACACACACACACACACACACACACACACACACACACACACACACACTCACGAGGAGTTGGGGAATGACGCCCGGCACCTGAAACAACTGTTAATTCACTCTTTCTAATCCTCTGAATATAAAGTAATGTAATGTGTAAATATGTCTGCACATATTATGGAATTTATGGAATTCAATATATAGGCCAAGCATTCTCTCTACTTTTGCAATTAGAACAGAATGCTATGTAATGCTATTTTTATTTCTTATTTCACCAAGGGGGGATACCATGATCTTTTGCACATGGAGGCAGCATCAGTCAAGGGTCGCCAGGAGGAATGAGGTCGATCAATGGATGGTAAATATGATTATATTATCTATTTTAGTTAATCTCATTATTTGAGTGGGTAAACCCAATCCACATGGTGGAAAAATTCACAACTCCCCTTTCCTCACTGTGCCTTGAGTCCAGCAGGGGGAGCTATTGCAGCTCATGTTGATGCTGACAGAGTCCACAGCATGGCCAGGGAGCTGATTACAGGTGAGTACAACCGCAGACTAACCATTTTTTTTTGTTTTTTTTATCAAAAAAATTGAGAAATGTCAGAGTGACCCACAGATGAGCCGTGACTCAGCTGCAAATCCAAAAAAAAATTTGTAAAGTTCAAAAAGTTCAAGTACAACTCTGTGGGATTTTCAACACACAATCACTTTTCTGTGGTCTTGTTTCAAGCCGCGTGCTGAAAGATGAGCATCAGATATTATGATGTTATATATCCTTCAATTATTTCCGTAGACGGTGCCTCCTATATATCACATTAATTAGGCCGGGATAAGCAGGGGCACGCAGGTGCAGGAGACACCAATTATCCTCCTTAAACGCTCCAGATGGTTGAAGTATTTCCAGTCATGCATAATTTATGTATACATCGAAAGGTGAATGTAAAGGAAGGCAAACGGAGTTAGCAACAGTCGGGTCATGCGTGTGAATGCATATCCATTATGTGCGAGTACAGACTATAAGTGAATGGAGTGAATGAGAGAGTGGCTGTGCCTCAGCTTCAGGTGTCTGCATCACTCACTTCGATCCATTCATTGGCTCGGCTCATCATCTGCCTCCCTGCTGTGACTGTGATGAGCAGGGGGATAAGCCATATTTAGTCAGCATATATAATGATGTTTAGACATTGATCTTGTCATCCATATTTGCACACACGCGTGCGTTCAAATAAACAATTAATAAATTATGATCTCCAACAGAATCCTTCTCGTAAATAGGACTGAATTGTACGGTTATTATTCAGTGACAAGCCTCAGTCCTGGGGTTATTATGCAATTATCCGTCAGAAAGTGTTTTCATTTCAGCTTGAGGAAATGTCTATTTTTCCAGCATCTAAAAAAAAAAAGAAAAAAAGAAAAAAAGATGAGTCATTAGTGGCACATTCCTCTTGTCCTGCAATTTCCTATGATTACCACATGCAGACTTCAGCGAGGCCCTGCAGCTCAGAAGGCCCCTCATAGTCAAATTGCCCTAATATGCAACACTGATTTATTGCCCTCTCTTACCCTCTCATGGCTCTGTGAATGAGTGTGAGGTCGTGCTTGTGCGTCCTCCCCTGTAGAGCAGCCATTCATCCTCTGCACTCGCTCACTATACGTCCCTCGCTGACCTGGACCGGGGAACCTGTCCTGATTGGTCGAGGTGATTTTTTTGAGCTGTGAAAAAACGAAAAAAAACCCCGAAAAAACGAATCAAGCCGATGCCGAAAATAGATTTTATGGCTCAAACTGCAGCCTCCACTTCCTGCTGGTTTGCAATATGTGTGCAATTTGCTATCCCACCAATGACTTGTCTCGTCATTTCAAATATGTCTGATATTGGGAAAAAAAGAACACCTCGCTGTCTGCAATGCATTCTGGGAAAAGGTATTTATCTGTTCATGAAACATCTGTCTGACTCATTCACACGGACATAAATGAAATTCTCCTCGAATCATTCTGTTTAGAGCCGCCTCATCCTCTCACTCCATTTTTCTACTTAGTCCAATTTTTACACTTTTGACATCCCAAACAAACAATTCATGTCACTGCAGAGTGCACTGTCTCTGCCGATATATAAAAAATTAGGGGATGACAGATACGTCCTCTGACTGTTAAGTATTTGTCTTGGTTGTGACTGTGAGCCGAGTGTCAGCCTCTCAGAGTGGTAACTAAGCAGAGGGAGGTCGCCGGGGTGAACAGTCGTACACAAACTCAGCTGATCTGACTTTGCTGATGTCGACTGTTTTGGGAGATATTTCTTTCAGTTCTGTCCATATGATGGGAAAGTACACTGAAGTAAGGAATGACATTTGTTGTAAATAGCGGTGGATAAAGTATTCTGAGCCTATGTAAGTTAAAGTGCTGATATATAAATACTCCTAACAGCTTAAGTAAGACATCATTTGTCTTGTAGTTCATTTGAGTACTTTTTTAATGTACATTTTATCTGTTACCTGCAGCAACCAGCACTTACTATAGTTAAAGGAAACCCCAGCAAGAGCTCCAGTTTCCTAAATGAAGATTACCAACATACGTTTTCATGCCCAAATCAAACTGTGATTTATTTTCTAGTTCACTCTGAATCAGGGGTGTCGAACATAAGGCCCGCGGGCAGGAACCGGTCCGCCACAGCGCCCGATTCGGCCCGCAGGATGATTTTGCTATGTGTAAAAATAACAGACAAAGATGATGAGATGTTGGTTTATTGACCTGCCGCTTGGAATTGGTGATTTGGAGAGAAGAGGAGGAGGAGGAACAGAGTATGTGTGGGTCCAGCTCGACGTGAGAGGTTGATGGAGCTAATTGTACTGGCTCGGCCCACCGGAGGTTACAATGGGTTGGATGTGACCCCTGAACTAAAACAAGTTTGACGCCCCCCTGCTCTGAGTGACACTTGTGAACTTCACCTTGTTTAGAAGAAGACTTGTAACCAGCAGGTCAGACCATAAACTCGGTATTCAAATAGGTTCCGACTTTATAAAACAAGAGGAAGGGTCAGAAACTGACCTGTTGTGAAAACCAGAGCCGTCAACCCCTACTGGCCATTTGAGAGAATACACATTTCAGACACTGCATTGGCTTCACTTTCTGGACCGTCCATCTATGTGTGTATTAGCATACAACCTGATGAACTGTCACGTTACACTCGCTTTGTGCTGCCTCTGTGTACTTTTACCTTGAGTGTGATCGTAAAGACTGATTTGCGCAGAGAAAGGAAAGTTAAATGATTATGTGAAACAGATAAACAATGACATGTTCTATAGTTCCGCTGCTCTGCAAGCTAAACTAATTTCATACTTTTATCATTTCGTCCCATGCTCCAATTTTGCCCCACAGCTCCTTTCTCGTTAAATCACCCATTGATGCTTTTCACGTTTTGAACTTTACTTCTTCTCCACACTCTGTTTTTCGCAGCCTATAAAAAAAATGAAATAGAAAAAGAACAGAGAGCCATTTAAAATTTGCAGTACCCTTACTTGGAATGCAATTCAACAAATAATAGCTGCGGGCTGTTTGATGAGTTTATACTCATGCATGCATTTTAAGCAAACAAAAGGGGAGAGAAAGGAAGTGGGGAGCCAATCATCAATAATAAAATGTCTCAGCTTGATAGGATAATAAAAACTGCATCGCTTCTCCAGTCTGTCTCCTCCCCTGTGTGTGAGTCTTGTGTGGGTTTGATGCACTGCATTGCCAAATGTATTGGGACGTCTGCATCCCCTTCATGATCCATGGGGTTGGATGTGGAGTTGGTTCACCCTTTGCAGCTTTACCAGCCTCAACTCCTCTAGGAAGGATTTCCACAAGGTATAGGGATTTGTGATCATTCTTCCAGAGGTGCACTGGTAAAGTCAGGGACTGATGTGGAAGGTCTGACCGTCAGTCTCAGCTCTAATTTATCCCAAAAGTGTTCTACCAGGTTTGGGGCCGAGACTCTTTGCAGGTTCCTCCTCACCAGACTCACTCGTCCATGTCTTCATGGACCTTTGCTTTGTGCGCTGGTGTGCAGCCATGTTAGACTTTTGGCAGTAGAGTGTATGAGCCTTGTTTACTATCTAGCAGTGCGCATCGGATGTACTATTATGTGATTAAGCCGAGTTAACGTATCTATTTCTTCTTGAATTTGGCATTCGACAGGCATCTGAGCAGCCACCCCACCGTAGGACCACGAACCGACCGAAGCTCGTTGTGATGTGAGTTCTGTGGCAGGTGTCCAGGGTGCATCCACTGCCCGAGGCTCCGCATTAAAGAAACATTTTGTTACTAAATATTAACCAACGGATGAGCAGGGCATGAAAGTCAGCTCTATTGATTTCTTTTTTTTTCATTTAGATTTAGTTTTGAGCTAAAGAGAGAGACGAGAGCATGACAGGATCACGTCATGCGTGTTTGTAGCGCGGAACAGCTCTGGACATACGGCAGCTCAAGAGATAGAATCAGCCTGGGTGTGTAAAACAGATCTGAAATGTAAGTTCCCTCAGTGAGATTAGTAAACGATGAGCAGCCATTTGTCTTTATTTTTATATGAGGATTGAGATTAATGATGAAAGAAAGAGAGAGCAAACAGGGCGAAGATGCTCTGCAGTCTGGGTGAAAATCCTGAAAAGTCATCCATTCACTTTGTCGTTAAATGTTACTGTTGTTAAAGTTGCATGTGCCCACTTGAGGTTACGGCACCCTTTCAAAGGTAATTACATGGGATGTGGAGGTATGTTCTGCAGCCGGGGCTGCAAGCTGCTTACATTTCCTCAGTATGATTTCTTTTTTTCTTTTTTTTTTTTTGTAGAAATATGTGAATCTAAGATAAAGTGCCTTAGGAGGATGAGGAGGAGGGTTTAAGAAGTCTGTCCTCATCACTGGAACAAGAGAGATGATGAACATTTGTGAAACACCTCATCTTGAGGTGTTCGCCGGCACAGATTCTGCAGCGGCGTCTCTTTTGTCCCGGCTCGACTGAAGAGGGTATTTGTTATGTTAATGAGCCACTTTCTGCTGCACTGGTTGTTCGGTGAATGCTCCGTTAGAGTCGCTTGTTTCACTCACCGCCACCTGTCATACAGAAAAAAAGATGGAGGGGGTGCGGGGGGATAATGGGACTGAGTAAGAGCAGAGCAGCTGTACTCTCTGACTCTTTTTTGTTTTTTTGGTGGCAATTTGAAGAATTGACTCCGCCTCCTCCTCCATCTCGGCACATCGGGCCCCGCCTGTCCGTGCAAACTCCATCGCCCGAGCGAGAGCAGGGGGGAAGAGATAATTAGCAAAATCTGCAATTGGCCCCTGATTTCAATCTCGGAGGACGTCTCTTCTCGCTCGTTGCATGTTCGGGCGGAAATAGGGAGGGGATCGTGAGACCTGCTGCAAGAAAAGCAAAAAACGACCTCATCCTCTATTTGAAATGAACTCTTATAAATATTTCAGAATGTTGGATATGCATGTGGCTTTGAAGAGACGAGCAGCCGTTTCCCAGTGGGGAGAGAGGGACCATGATTGGGAGCTCCGGCAGAAAAGGGAATTAAACAAGAGAGTGGAAAAAAGTGGCTCGGATTGGAGCTCATACACACACACACATACACACACACACACACACACACATACACATGCACACGCACTTGCACAGAAAGCCTCTGCAGCATTTTGGGAGAGGGAGGCAGGAGAGCGTGTGAAGTGGTTAAAAAGACCTGTAGAGGACGTAGAGGCAGAGGAAGGTACTTTAACTGCCGTCTCTGTCATTACCCCCTTTACTCTCCAAACTGCCGAGGCAGTTACTTAATTTCCCTCGTCGCCCTTCAACACCACCGAAGTTTAAGTGAGTTAAAAGCAAACCTGCGGAGGCGACTGGCTGCCTCGGAGAACTGTGATTAAAAAGTCAAATCAAACGATGTCAATTTTGAAGTATGGTCAAAGACGCCACTGGTTGTTGGATGTAATCAGCCTAAAGCCGCGAGGGACTCGTCTCATGATACATCGCACAGATAGTTAGTCACATTCTGCATCTACACACAAACTCGCACAAACTCACGTACTGTATTTGTGAATAAAACCCCATTTCTCCTCTATCTCACAGATGCACGGCTGTGGCCTGAGAGATTTGTGAGCTCATTTGCAGGCACATTAAAGCTCCTCTCACTCTGGAAAAATATCTTTGGCTTTTGACATTTTTTTTTTATTGTAGGAAGTGCAAAACTCATTCCGGCTGTTGACACCCGGGTATAGATATCAGAGATACATGTACTTTTTTTCCGGAGTGGAGCTGGTGCGGAGGCAAGGTATGTCCGGAAATTGGATGTGTAAGCACTTTTTATTTTTTTGGTGCAGGATGTGCAGGGTCGGGAGGATATGGGAAATAAGCATCGGCACTTTACAGCGACGATGTAAACCACACGGTGTGTCGTCTGTAAGTGAGGCGAGCCTCTGGTGGGACGTCCCGCTCTAAAGCACAGACACTGCTGAGGTTTTTGCAGGGTCAAAAGACAGAGACCCCAAATCTTAAGTACATCAGTTTGCGCGATCCGAGCCATATTTAGGAAAAGGTATCACAGCTTGGGTATTTCCTGCCACTGTGGCACTATTCTGAATTCCTGTGCTTTAAATGCCCTCCTCTGCCGAGTCACGGTTAGCAGAGAAAATTACACCGGACAAAAAAAATGGATAAGCGAAACAAAAAACCAACAAAAAAGGCCCATTCGCTTGAGGAGCACACCTCAGCTCCACTGGGAACCGGCTGCGCTGAGCTCCTGGCAAATGTCTACAGACGTAATGGGATGTTTTCATGTGGCCCCACATGCAAATGCAGCACCATGACATGTTAACAGACCGTCAGGCTGACACGCATGCTAATTAGCTGGAAACATGACACAGTCGGCCGTGAGTATGGGGTCTGTGCAACACACAACTCAATGCAGAATAGAGACCTGTGTTTGTGTAGGGTTTAAAACGCCAATGACAGTCCTGCTGCTTGAAAGCATTCTTACACGGCAGAAATCAATGGCTGACAGTGTGGCTACACAGGCCAGCACCAGAGGATGGTTCGAGTCCTGGTGTGGTCACGGCCAGAAGTGGTGTTGTGGTCCAGAGGGAGTGTCTGTTCTCTGGACAAGGGGGGAGCAATGTCCTGGTTGGGGGGTGACAGGGACACCAAACTTAAACTAAGGCAAAAACACTTAACTTTGAATTTAAATCTGAACTTAAACAGAAATGGTTTAACTCCCTTTAACCTTTTCTTCTTGATGACCCGATTGGCTGCAGATGAGCTCGTTTGGAGAGCAGTCAGGCTGTCCTCAGCTCTGAGAGAGAGAGAGAGAGCGAGAGAGAGAGAGAGAGAGAGAGAGAAAGAGAGGAAAACAAACAACCCCCAACAATCTCTATAGGGCCTCCCCGTAACAAGCTCAAATTATAACCTGTGTGTGGAGTTCTGGCACACAATGGCTGCCGTGCATCACCCATTTGGGTGCTACCCCCCCCCCCCCCCCCCCCTCCCCAAAAACATCCCCCCCCCCCCCACCCAAAAAAACAAAAACAAAAGAAAAACTTAAAAAGCACTATATGAATGCAATCAATTAGTATCAAAGAGCAACCGCAGACTTGGTCGGGTCAGGGGTGCAGCCTTTGATGCAGCCTCTCTGCTGGACACAGAGCTCTTCATCTACATGGTTCAGTCAAATTCAACTCAATATGAAAAACTCTGAAAGGTAGAATTGGTTTGTTGTCAATAAAGTCCCATGGATTATGGGCTCGAGGATATTGCCGCCACAGAAATCTGTTTCCCTGTTTGTTTAAAACCATTAATCCCGATACAAAGACTCAGGCTGGCCTGTACTCGTCCCCTGTCGAGTCAGAGGTTCTGAAGACTGAACTGTACCTTTTGTCTCGCAGCATTAAATCCCGACATCAGAGTCAGGTTGCCGATGACTCCATCGCAGGACCTGATTTGACATCACACCCATCTTTCATCCCCACCGCCCTCTGTAAACTCACTGGTGTCGAGGACCCTGGGAGTGCTGCATGTGCAATGTCACCCCCCCCCCATAATTTATTCATGTAGATGGAGTGTATGGGTGTCCCCGCCAGAGACACAATCTCTGCTGCTGGTAAACACCAATTTAATGGGCCCAACTGGCTGAGAAGAGCCGCGGCAGCTGGGGGACGGTGGCATATATAAGAAATGAACAACAAGGACGTGTCAGATGCAAGCGTGAGGCAGCGAGGGGGAAAAAGTGGCGGCGTAGCAAATGTGTGCGACTAGAGAACTCGAGAAAGGGCTAAGGGGGATGACAATGTGCTGGCGTGAGCTCTTGCAGCTCCCCCCGGGGTGTAGGTAGTGTGTGCTGAAAGGCTCTGAAATGTTTGTGCTGGCCCACTTTACCTGTCTGGCACCGTGATGCCGACACGGAGTCATGATGAATGGCTGACTCCGTAGTGACATATATGTTGTAAACGGTCCCAGGAGGAAGCGCAGGCGGGTTAGGATGACTGCTGATCAAGTGAAGCGCCAAAACACGGGAGCTGATGCTTTGTTGGGACTCTAAGTCTGGACTGTATTTTTGTTTTGTTTTTGTTTTGTTTTTTTCTCAAATTCTCTCGCCTGCGAACGTTTTGAATGGTATGACTCAGAGTTGCCACAAAGCATCTTAGATTCCTCTTCCAATCTATTATCGTGGGTATGCATGGGTGTTTTTGAATACAGGTAAACCGGCGGAACTAATGAGCAATCGACCCCTTTCCCCTTTCCAGTCAAGAAGTTCCCCTCGCCCCCTCTGAATCATGCGCAACATCTTAAATAGGAAAAAGTTCTTTCACCGCACTGTGCTGCCTTTGTTGCTTATTTCTCAAAACGAGGAGAAAAAATATAGACGTGCGTTGCTACGAACATACCAAGTTTATGCAAGAATCGTGGCTGCATTTTATGAACACGATACACAAAGTGTAGTAATATTTGAAGTCGAAAAGACATAGTGGCCAAATAATGATACTACAACTCCCCTCTCAGTACCGTAGTGCCTCCCAGGCCTTATCCATATAGAGACGGGTTTCGGAGAATAGGCCCAGATATGCTACTTTTTGAAACCAGGTCCCAGAGTGACGAAATCTTAAGATGCCATCGATGCATATCTGTGTTTACAACCCATACCCATCTGTCCTTGAACAATGACGCCATTGCCCCACCTCTCCCTCAACCCTCATGCACTAACCCACCAGCAATGGCAACAATGTGCATGTACCATGTTTTCTTCTCTGTTTTTTGGTATATTCATGTGGCAGCGTTACAGCGCCATTTAGAGGCCTGGCATGTATACTGCACATTTCTTGATACAATGCCATGTTTATGGATTTTTTTATTTAATGAAATTAAATATCGTTTTTTTTTTGTCGCTGTGTGCGACTTAAACTAACTCCCTTTAACCACAAAAGCCAACATTTAAAAACTACACAGTGGGATTATCTACATATCACTTCTTAGAGTCATAGTTTTTTTTTTTTTTTCCAGGAAAAGGTGTTTGCCATTTTTCTATTATATCTCTAGTCACGGGGTTCTGCGCAGTCATTGTACAGAAAAGTAGCTGTGTCATCTACCCAAACAAAGAGGAAAAAAACTAGCAAGTTCAGCCGGAGGACATTTTCCATCAGCACCGATCCATGCTGTTCTGCTGCTGAGTCATCTGACCCGGGAATGACCTCGGATTGTATGCAAAACAGATATTAAAGAGTTTGGGTTTGTTCTTTGAACCGGTGGAGCCTTCTCCATTGTTTTTACTTGTAAAAAATGTTTAATCTGAAATAATTCACAGAAGCTTCATTAGAGGAAAGTCAGTCATGGTTAAAGACACAGGCAAAGATTTGGGGGAACGAGAGCGAGACAACCAGCTCAAGCTGTGAAGTTTAAAGGCCAGTGGAGCGAAGCCGAGGGGATGGAAACTCCCCGCGTACAGAAATCAGCAGACAAGAAAAGTCGGAGTAGAAACAAGGTTTTTTTTTTGTGTGTTTTTTTTCCAGGAGATGAGGCAGCGCCCGCTCCTGTTCTGTTATGTCATGTTGAGATGATTTAAAGAAACCTACAGTGCAGCCTTTATTTATTTATTTATTTTTTTACAGCTTAAGCTGTGTGGAGGCATTTGTGTGTCTTAGCATGTAGAGTTACACAGCTCTGGAGCAGGAGCTGCTTCATACTGATACTGGGATGTTTGCGCCCCCCCCCCCCCCCCCCCCCCCGCCCGTGTCTTCTCTGTTTAACGTCAACTTCCTGCCCTTTACTCAACCTGACAGCTTTTCACAGGCCATTAAAAAAAAAGATGGAAGTGGGGTAATGGAAAAATTGAATTAAAGTGAACAAAGCCAGATAAACTGGCTTGGTGGCGTTTGTTATTTAGAGTGTTAATCCAGAGCGATGGCAGCCAAATAAAGGCGAGGGCAGAATGAGCTGCTGCCTTTAAGCTAATGAGATATTGGTTAAATCCTCTTATAGCCAAACTATTTTGTGAGGGCTCAGTGAGCAGTGTCTTGGCTGGCTCTAATATGAATGATGAAGTGGAGCTGTGCTGCTTCGCCAGGTGAAGGTGACTCAAGACAAGAGGCATATTTAACCTTTGCATGAATACAAGTTTAAATCTATAGTGTCAAGCTGTGATTATAGTTTAGGGAGAATTTCTTAACAGATGACCTATTTTCTATTTGCTAATAGATGCTGTATAATGTCACTAAAGGTGTTAGAATAGATGCTAGAGGCAAACAAAGAGGACACACTAGAAAAAAGACAATAGATGATTCATTTCAATCAGGTAGGAAAAGTCACTTTAGTTCAGGGGCCATCTCAAGTGGGCGGTGCCAATAAAATCACAGCATAATAACCTGTAAACAACAACAAATGTCTTTGTTTACGTACAAAAAAGTAAATGTCTACATTTAATGAAATTATCTTTTTACTTTTTAAAATTGCAGCTAAAGTCTATTTTGAAATTTTCAAACTTTGCAAAGTCCTCTAGAGGGCCACATTAGGCCCTCTGGTGGGTGGGTTCTGGCCCACGGGCCATATGTTTGACACCCCTCATTTAAATGGTAAATGCTTGGATTGATGCTTTTTAGAGATTTTTTTCTGTTTTGAAAGTAATTTGCCTGTTTCCAATAACCATCTGTCCCCATTGTAGGCTCATTCCAAAGATTCTGTTTCCTGTTGGGTTTTCTATTAATACTGGTTTTGGCAACTGAGATTTTTCACACATGTATTGGACCAGAATGTGTCAATACTCGCTCTGTTCATTAATACGTGTAATATCTGTGAAAATCTGGTTTTTAAGATACCTTTTTTATTATTATTGGCAATTGAGTCAAAATGCCAAAATTACAGTTTTTGGACAAGGTAAGAACTGTCATATATTTTCACCAAAGCAATATTACATTTATTGTTATGTGGAAGTCAACAGAAGCTTCACGCTGGAGTCGGTGGGAGTGTGAAAGAGTGGGTTATCCGCCAATTCCTGATCAGAGATGCAGAGCTTATAATAGACTGACATGTGCAGAATCTCTTCATTTGCCAAATCACTACTTTTTGGTTTCTTTTCAGCAAAACTCAGTTTGACTCCAGATTCATAAACAGTGACATGTAAATGTTTAAAATCATTGCTCTTGGCTCCGTTTAGAAAAATTTAAGAGGCTGCGAGTGGAGCTGCCACATATCCCGCAATTCTCTTAAATCCAGATGTGTGACGACTAGAATCCTTCATGGCCTCACTAAAAACACTAAGGTCTGGAAAGTGCATTGAGGCATGTGCAAATGGGACATGTTGCAAGGAACCAGGCGGCCAAATGAAATGGAACGTTTCCTTAAATGAAAAATACAGTTTCATCAAGGTTGTAGAATTGCTGGAGTCATTTGCGATGATGCAAATATACACCTCATCTAATACAAGGTTAGTTTATTATTTTTTTAAATAAATATTAGAATGCTTAATTGTTACACCTGTAATTTGATGTGTGGATACAAACTTTTTGTTCACAGCTTTTCTGAAGAAGAGCAGCAGCAGCTTAATTCCAGTGATTTTTTTAACAGCCTGAATCGACTCAGTTCAGTTTCCGGTGATCTCGTAAAAGTTTATGATGCTGCTACAAAAGCAGAACTGGCTCTTTGTCACAATAACTGCTCGTTCAATCCACTTTGCACGAAAGATTTAGGAACTCCAAGTGTTCAGTGCTTCCTGTGCTTTATACAGAGCAATCATGTGTGTGGTTCTGGCATGTGAAGATTTGCACCCACTCCCACGCCAGCACAGGGATGTGCTCCTATGTTCCATTATGCTAATGAACTCTTGGATGGGGAAAAAAAAAGAGAAAAGACTGATTTACAAGTTGACACCTTACATCACAAACGGGTTTACGAAACCCATTTGATTCCCACTTTGCATCGAGGCATCAGGGGGGCAATCGCGCTCATCTGGGGCTGCCCTCCCTGCATTTGCCAGGTCTGGCAGGGAAACCGTGGTGCGTCGTGCGCTCACTGAATGAAAAGAGAGTAAATAACGCAGAGAGGTAGAGAGGGAGGAATGAAGGAGGCAGAGGCACAGGCATTAATTTCTCCGCTTCATTCGTATTCACGCGGCCGCCCCATCGCTCTCAGACGTGTGATCTTAAACAGATTTCCTGGCGCTCGCCCCTATCAGCGCGTTTTCATTGTCATGTATCAAAGCTGTCACATATATGAATAACCTGCCTCCCAAACGCGACACAGCCCCCCTCCCCAACCCCAACCCCAACCCCACCCCCAACCCGACCAACCTAACAGGACGTCACATCCTCTCTCAGCCCAGCAGAGGCGACATTGGGGACAGAGTCGGGTGTAGGGGCGGAGACCCCCCCCCCACCCCCACCCGCCTCCATCTCCCCGGGTGCACATTGCCTGGATCATGGCAGGAGACAACACCATACATCAGCGGGGACATGGGCTGTCAGAGCGTGAATGGGTTTTGCCATGAATGAGTAACTGCCAGAAATGTGCGGTTAGGTGGGGTGGGGGGGGGGGGGCTTTACTCATCCGCGCCCTTTCATCTCCTGTGATCCACACTCCAGGGTTGGAGTGGAGGAGCGGGGGGTACAGTGGGGTTGATGGCGAGGGCCGCTTGTTGCAATATACCCAGATTCCGTCGCCCCCCCCCCCCCCCCCCCCGAAATGGAGCGAGTCTGCGACAGAAGGTGCAGCCGAGCCGATCCAACGGCATTAAATGGAGCGGGCGCGATCTGCGCGAGCGTTGTGTTGTATATACTCATGTGAACCGGCCCCTCAGGCTGCTGCCGTATACGAGCGCTTTTGTTTCTGAGTGTAGAACTAATTTCCCACCCAAAGGGGAACTCTGTCACAGGGAATTCACAAGGAGGAGATATCCTCACCGGAGCCATCTCACAGTCTCCGTCCCGGCCCCCGATGGTGATTCTCTCCGCAGCGTCTGTGACTATTAGGAGCAGAATGGCAGCACTGTTTGTGCATTTTAAGCATAGAGGAACAGAAAGTGCCATGAAACTGTAATAGGGGGATGCGGCTGCCTCTGGTGACTGCTTAAGGACGCTAGCTGGTGCAGGGAAAGGAGAAAAAACAGGCTGATGAATGGAGGCGGAGAATAGAAAAAAAAAAAAGATGTAGGACCCACCGACGGGAAGAAACAGTCCATCCTGTGAGGAGGAGGGTGAGATGGGGAAGTTGAGGAGAGCCGGGCTGAAGTGGCAGTTAGGGGAGGGGGATGCTGCCTCACACACCCTCTAATGTTTATACTTTACCAGCGCCATCCCAGAATGCCACCTGCTGATTTACCGTCTGCCCTGGCATGGCCTGTCATAGCAGCTGGTACCCCCCCCCACCCCCCAACCCACCCGCTTCTCCTCCTCCCCCTCCTCCTCCCCCGTAACCCTCTCTTCCAATAATGACAACATCGCATCGAGGCCTGGAGTCAAAGCGAAGCGCCAACCTCTCGCTTTGGTGACGCAGCTCTGTCGTCACCTTTTGACCTAGTTTTCACTTTTAAGCGCCAATGTGAAAAAAAAAATTGTTAGAGGTGATCATGATGGTGCCATTATATATGATCATCCCTGGAATCACGGTCTTTCTTTCTTCACGTACGTATCTCAACAACTGCTTGTCTTGCAGGTGACGCGACTTGTCCTCTAAGTAGAAGGCGACTGGGACCGATAGTGTCAGTCAATCTGAAGGCTGACAAGCTGTTTAGCCCGACATTGTCCCTGATGTCTGTGCTGGCTGTGTGTTATTGATCGTCTGTGCCGCACGTGTAGGTAGATCCAGTGTATGGATGGGACAATGCACTGTTAGGTGACGTGGGTGGCCATCAACCTCAGAGTAAAGGGTTTGGGTTAGTGTCAAATCTGGTCCCGTTTGGACATCTAGTATGTCCACCATCTTGAATAGATGGGTGACCAGTGAAGCGTAGCATCGGTGGCTGAGACTCATGATGGTTTGTGGTTCATTGTGGCTTCATAAAGATATAGATAAACTTGCATTATGGCAAAACTGGTGAATTGCTCTTTGTGCGGCATGGTGGAGCAGCTTCACAGCTCTGTGGCTGGAGTCCAGCAGCAGGTCTTTACCTGCTACAGCTCAGTTACTGCAGGTCACATTGACACTCAACAAAGGCCAAGCAAAGGGCTTGAGAAAGGCCATTGCTGTGTGAATTGCAATATTTCTGTTTTGTTTGGGGCTCATAAATCAAGATTGAATTTTTTTTTTTCTAGAGAGAGTTGCCTTGGTTTATTTCACTTTGTGTCATTAATGCCAGTGTCCTAATATACAGGTGGATTCTTGCAGTAGCTGTACTTTGTCTGCCCAGACGCACGCACACAAACACTGCTCAGAGCTGACCACCAAATATCCTTGACTGTACAAGCTGTGGTTTGATTTATGAATTTACAGGGACAGTGAACAATGAAAAACACTTATTGGGTGTCATGTTCTTCATCGTTCATGATCAAGGTTAAAGGAGGCTTTAAAAACATGTGCAGCTGAGCAGGAGTGCGCGCCAGTATCTGTGTTCTCGCCGGTCCCCACGGGCCCCGCTGCTTCGCCCTGAGTGGCTGTGTAATCGATCATGGGAAATGCTGAGTAGTTCAGTCTGGACAGAGACAGGAGACGAGGAGGCAGGCGCATGCGAGGGACGCTGACGGAGATAATCGTGGTTTATGTGATGGCCCACGTCTGAGGCGTCTGCTCTGTCACATTTGTCTTTTTTGGAATATATTGTAAAAAAAAACAAATTACAATTTTGTAATTGTATTGTCACCGTTTCTATTTAAATCCAGACTTTTTGAAATGTCTTTGGTAGAGGTAATGTCAGAGAATCATAATTAGACCATAGACAGAAGAAAAAGTTTAGTGCTTTGACGTCACACGTGATCACTTCTTAAGTAAACTTCAGTTGTTATAGTTGAGTGACACATTATTATATATATGATTTGTGGGAGACAGATGATTATTCCCTCTTTCAGAGTGTTGATGGACCTTATTTTGGATTTATCCGTGAATCCCTGGTGAGTTGAGTCATACTTTTCTCTGTGTTAAGCTAGAAATGAGGGAATGTTTTGTAATGTAATTCTCATTTTGTTGTGACTTCCATAATCTGACTAGAGACAACTTTAAAGGTACAGTGTGTAAGATTTAGTGACATCGATTGGTGAAGTTGCATGCTGTATCCCTCACCTCACCCTTTCCTTATGAGTATGCAGGAGAACCCAAGGTAGCCTGCAGTTGCTATTAAAGCTCAGAAGATGTTTAGTATGTCCACTTTGGGCTACTGTAAAAACATGGCAGCCCCCATAGGACGGAGGTTCGATTCCTCTCGTGTATTTCCAAGTGAAATGATAAATGTCCCCTCCTAAATCAGGCTTCAACACAAATTATAGTAATATGAGGATGTAGATAACATCATATGCACCCGGTTTCAAAGGAGAAATGTTAAAAGAGAATTATTAATGGGTACAATTTGTTTCATGTAAACATAAAAAATACAGACTTAATTTACTTTATAATTGAAAGCCTCTTAGGAAATAAACCGCAGACGCTCAAGCTGATGTATGTTTGAGCTTTGGAAACACTCATTTATACGTCTTTGATAGTAAAACAATCACATCTAATGCGTCATTGTGCTATAAACACCCAAGAAAATGTGCGGGAGTAACAAAGTGAATGGAAAATATTATGGCAGAAAGAGTATTATTTTTACATTGTGTTTAGATAATGTTTCTTTGGTGTAAAGGAGAGGCTTAAACATATACACAAGCTCAAACATGAAGAGTAAAACAATGATTGATTCATGTTGTATTTCAGATGATCATACTGTGAATGGTTGATTGAGAAATGTAAAAATGACTTTGAACATGGCTCTGGAGCATTTCTTTTAATGTGGGAATCCTCATTAATCCCATGAGGTGTCTGTGGAATGTTCAAGTGCAGACTGGTTGGGTGGAATCCCAATAGACAGATTAATAGCCTGGTTACTGTATGGCATCATGCTATCTCCTTGAATTAGACGCCTTATTTAGGCAGACCTTGTAAAATGTGCAGATTCTGAATGAGAACACTTGTGCTTCAGTCACATATGAAATGTAGAACTAGATTAGGACAGTTTCATCTGGGCTTTTGTCATATTAAACCCTGGTAGTTGAATATTTACTCTTAAGCTACATTAAAGAACCCTGCCTAAAGAACATTTCAGAAGGCAGCTGTGGTTGAGGGGTTGGAGAAGCTGTCCGCTGACCAGAGGGTCGGGGGTTTGATTCCCACAGCCCGCCCGACTCTGCATGCTGAGGTGTCCTTGGGCAAAATCCTCAACCCCACATTTTGTCCCACAGATTAAAAAAAAAGTGCTGCTAATAGATGCACAGTATGAATGTTTGTGTGACTGGGTGAATGCAAACTGTACTGGGAAGCACCTTGAGGGGTCATGCAGACCTGATGAAGACTATTTATCATCAGCAGGGGTGGGCGGGGCCTAACTGGTGAATGTTGGTTCTTCGCCATGAATTGACTAGTTGCTAAATCCACTTTACTATTACTTTCAACAGGTTGAGGTGAACTGTCATAATCAATCATGACTGAGCAACATGATATTTTGACATTAGTCCTTATAATATGAGAAAACCAGAATAGCAAATAATGTTCCCGCTGACGTTTATATTTGTTAGTATTAGCAGCGCACCGTGATCACTTGAGGGCTTAGCTCAGCCACCTTGATTGAACTTGGAACAACACGAGAAGAAAGTACCCCCCTGTCCAACCAAACAGCTACGTTCTACATGTAGAACAACAAGGATTAAAAAAGAAAAAACACAAGACATAGAGAAACACAAAGACACACAGACACGTAATCAAGCTGTGCTTCCCTCCCTAATCCCGGCTGGATGGGGGCCTGTAATACAGCGACTCATCCCTCCTGGTAGACCCCGGTTCGTCTTTTATCTCCCAGGGGCTGTTTACTTGCAGTAATTAGGCCATTCATCACCCTAATGGGAACATCCCCCTCCACTAAATAACTTCTCTTTCCTCCGAGCAGGCTCACAATCGTGGCACTGTGTCTTGGGAGGGAGGTGGAACTCCTCCAAGGCAAAGTGCCAGGGGGTTGCAGGATGTCCCATCTGTCAACGTTTCTTATCAGAAGGCCATCCGCGGCCCACAATGCACTGGGGTGGGCTGCGAGGGGTAAATTAGGTTTGATTAAAAAAAAATGCAATAAGTAATTCCAAATATGGTGCAGATGCTCTCTCACTATTAAAATAGGGAGAGATTGGGGTCTGCATCGGTGGCGTGAAACCAGTGACCACTTGTCTTTAAAAAGGGCATGTGTGATTTATGCTAAATTATGGCTAACCTTGACACTTGACATTTGAAAAAGACACATTGTTAATTTCTCACAGACAATTCTTGAAATACAAAAGACAATAATATCAATGCCTTGTTGACTTCAGGGTCAGGCCATTGTCAGGTTGAAGTAATAAGAGAGTCACTGACAAACATTCTGTAAAGACATGGAGCCATGACACCATTTCATCACGTACACTGATCTTGATTATTGAATCTGTTGATCATCTGTTGTCCGAATTTCAGGTAGTTTTAAAGAACTAAGTCGTGAAGGGAAAACAATTACGGTTTGCTTCTAGCAAAGCAGGAAAATGGGTCAAACCGATCTGGAAACTAGGAAGTGGAGAACTGTATTGATCATACCTATAATCTTTTCCTCCTGCTGCTGCTGCTGTGATTCACTCCACGTGTACTACTGAGAGAGGGGGTCTGACAGTAATTCACCAGATTCTGTCAGGTTCACACACCATAATAATAGCTGTCGAGTCAGTTCCTTCATAACTATCTGTTATGTCCAGTGTGCTGTGGTAGTATAACATGGGGGCAGTACGTTTATATATGGAGTTTTTACTTGACCTTTGCTCACTACACTGAAATGACCAAGTATAGCTGTTGTTGAACCCTTTGACCATCTCAGCATCTGTGTGTGTGTGCTCTATATTGATAAGAATATATAGTATGGAAGAAAAGTGTTCCAAAGATAGAAGGTTAGATATAAAATAATTGCCAAGTACATATACTTCAGATCAGGGGTGTCAAACGGGCCTGCGGGCTGGAGCTGGCCTGCCAGAGGGGTCCAATCAATACCGTGGGATCATTTTGCAAAGTGTAAATATTACAGAGTACGTGTAGAGATGTTGGTGTACTGACCTGCACTTACTATGCCGGGCCAGCAGGCGTAGCCTTAGCCACTAGTTCAATAAATGTGACCTTATACAAAATGTACTTTGCACCTTTTTGCACAATGGAAAATGGAGTTTTCGTTGTTTATAGGTCGATATGATATGGGTCAGGGTTAGGGTTAACGTTAGACCCCTGAACTGATGTGACTTTGAAACCCCTGCGTTAGCTACAGTAGGGTTGGCAAGTGTGTGTTGTAATTTAGTGATGATGGCCCTCAGTGTTGGGCTCGAGACCCAGTCTGAACTCTTCGGGAACTTGCAGCACAGTCATCCTCCGTTATTTTTTCATGACCTTGTGTCGGCTCTGTTCCCAAATAAACCCCAAACTTTAAAATTGATGTATATCTCTGCGTCGGCATCCATTTTTAAAGAAGCCAGCTGCAGCTGCACTGAGTGAACGAGCAGATGTTTCACCACTGAGCTACACGTGTTGGATAGTGGGGCCCTCTCATCTCCCTGACATGCATCTTGTCGGTATAGGAACAAGTTAGGAAAACCTCATCGTGAGTGGCGGTCAGTAAACGCCACGTAGTCACTCGTTATTTTCCCCTTCAGGAAACTCTGACTCCTTTGCTTTGCACAGAGCAGTAGCCTCGAACAGACACCTCAGACAAAGCCATGGGAAAGAGAGAGAAGGCTGGGGTGGGGGTTGTCTATTAATGAAACGCCGTTGAGAGCTGTGCTGATGAGAGATCGGTGAGTTGATGGCTCCCGCGGCACTGCCTCTCCATTCATTACCACGTCCTGATGTATCGGCACAGGCTCGAGTCCAAAGCCTCCGTCTCGTCCGCTGGGGACCGAGTGGATGAGTCGGACCCTTCATCTACGTCTCTGATCGCCACTCCCCTCTGTGAGGGTGCCTTTGTGCCCTGTCCCTCTTCATTAAGATAGGCCTTAATGGACTTTTTTCCCCATTGTGGCCTGCGCTTGCAGCCAGAGAGAGGGGGAGAGAGAGTGGAGAGAGAGAGATTATGGGGGAGATGTAAAAAGGGCACATGAGGCTATGGATGAATGTGTTCCCCTTCTCCTGTCACCTACACAACAGGTTTGACAAACTAAGAAGAAAGTGTGTTTCAAATAAAGAAAGGGCTCTCTTTCAAGATTCGGGCTCACACTGTGAAATGAAAGGAGAGAGGTGGGTTGTTCAGCTCTTTTCAGGGGTCTCTTTTATACGGGAATGGGATTTGGGCCTGCAGCTCCACCATGTTACTCCTACGAGAGAACTGGGCAACACAGATATCTTACATGCACATGTCCAACACATGTGCAGTAGTTCAACATTTTATTAATATTTTTCTCTTTCTTTCTTGAAGGTGCGGTGTGGAAGATTTCAGTCTTTTTTGTCACCAAACAATGACATACTGACCTATTCATGATATTTTTTAAAAATGTTTTTTTTGTCCATTACCTGTAAAAGAGTCCATTAATGTGTATTTACATGAGGAGTGTGTCCTCTCTCCAGGCCGCCATGTTTTTACAGCAGCCCACAGTGGATGCACTCAACATCGTCTGAGTTTTAATAACAACTGAGTCTACCACAGGTTCTCCTGCATGATCAGACGGGTGAGGGTGAGGTGATGGATTTAAAATACAACTTCCCCTCTGGAAGTCACCGAATCGTACACGCTGCACCTTTAAGTCTGTCATTGTTGGTTCGATGGATCCTGTTGGTGTTTCCTTGCAATGTCTTGCTCTTGGTGCTTTATCCACAGAACACCTGTTTTCTTTGCTGTTACATGGCTCAATTTATTTGTGCATCATGTGGTGCATGAAATTGAATGTTATTTTATCATTGACGAATATGTTCTCGCTCCCATAGCATATCAATTCCTTACCCTATCCTAACCCTTTCTTATGGATGGGACTCGATCCAAAGCGATCCATGTGGTATTTCCATTTTCTTGTGTTATGTCCCATCATCACACCAAATGTCATGGAGGCCCATTCTGTAGTATAATCATCTTCAAAACTTTTTCAGGAAAAAAAACAAAAAAAAACCCATACTACAATGTGTGCCTCCATCTCATCTCCCATCTGCCCTGCCACCATCAGATGCTGCTTGCGTATGCAGCGAAGGGTCACTCTCATTAGTCAAACCCTTGTATGGCGCAGTAATGAATTAAATTAGGGAGCTCATTAGCCAGCAAACTGGGTGATAGGCAGACTCATTTGAAGAGCATGTGCCTTCTCCGGGTTCAACACTGATGAGGATGTTATGGGAATTGGAAGGTGTGTCTCTGGGAAGTTGTTTCGCCGCTCACCTTTGAAGGTGAGCGACACAAGATGTGGGAATTGAACCAATTTTGAAACATGTGACCCTGAATACCAGAACAACTGGTAACCTGGGAGATGAGGGAGAACAGTCTCTTCTAAAAGCACCAATTAAAGTCTATATGATATAAACAGTGGACTTGCTAACCTGTTAACTGCCATGCTAGCTATTATGATAAATTGCTCCGCCACATGAACTGACCATGTTTGTCGGTTGCCTCTTACCAGGGCCTTGATTTAGTATTCATGTGAGACACTGAATGCAAGGTGACAGGTCTGCACCTTGCATGGCAGCTCTGTTACGGTCCATGTGCGTAAATTGAAGACTTACAACAGTTACTTTTTTTGCAATGCGCAAAATGAAAATGAATGACTTGTTCATCTCTTAATGTAATCTAGATACAGTAAGGTGTTTTGGGTTTGTTGACCTTTATCATATCAATGACAGCATTTTGACCAAAGTCTAAACCAGGGGGGGGTCAAACATACGGCCCATGAGCCAAATCCGGCCCACCAGAGGGGTCCTGTCCAGCCCTCGAAGTGTAAAAATGTATTGTTTATAGGTCATTATGCTGTGTTGTTATTGGTCTGGCCCACTTGAGTGAAAAGGAGTTCGACACCCCTGGTCTAAACAGTTCTTGTCCTACTCCTTCTCTAAATGTGATGGCTCTGAGTTGCTGCTCCGAAAACTCACTTGTTTCCATCAGTTAAGCGTATGAACCCTTTAACACTTACCATGCCACTACATGAATCCCCTTACTCTCCAACTTTATGACAGCAACCCTAACCTAACGCCACGCCTTATCTTGAACTTCTAACGTACAGTGAGCACCAGTGTCTGAATGAAGGACACAACAATTTGATGTTTGAGTGGTGTGGAGTGTGAGGAGAGCAGCTGAGGCCCTGCTTACTACATAATGGAGACAGAGGCAGGGAGAGGGACACAGAGAGACGAGCTTTCATTGGTCAAAATCCCTCACTCCTTGTTTACAATTTCCAATGACAAATCCTGGTTCATCTCTCTCTCCCTCTCCCTCTCTCTCTCCTCCCTCGCACACACGGACATATCACAAGGACAAAACCCACAGTAATCGAAGCTTTGAGTATCCATTATGTTATAAAAAGGGGAAAATGATTGATGCACATATGAATTAAAGTTCAATTGAAGGTTGCAGCTCTCCAGTTACAGCTGCAATTCATCAATTAGATACTGAAACACCCCCCACCCCTCCCATCCACACAGGAAGGGAAAAAAGCTACTACCTAGTTCCCTTCATTACTTTTGTATTTTCCACTGGACCTACACAAAAGAAGGCAGTGGCCATTTGTAATTTGAAGGAGAAAGGGTAATCCTCCTCCAGTAGGTTTCACTTAGATTGATGATTGTAAACATTGACAAATAAAAAAAGAAAGAAAGGCAAGAAACAAATGTAAAGCTCTGCTGTTGGCTTTGCGTGTGCAACCTTCAGAGTGTGATTGAAGACACATATGAGACATATGGTTCCTGCGCAGGGACCGTGACCTACATGGGTATGATGTGGCCACAGAGGCTGTAAATAAATATTTAACATCTGATTATACCAATTATTTTCCCCTGTGATATAACATAATAAAATTGATTAATGTGTCCAGTGTTGCCAGATGTGTGATGATTAGCGTATTTTTGTTTTGATTTACGTGAACTCCCACACATCACCAGAAACTGCTGCCTGCTCACACCCCTGTTCTGCCTGAAGTATGTTGTTCCCATGCTTTTCTTTAGACCTTAAGCTATTGCTTTTCCATGCCCAGAGACCAGCTTTGTGCTTAAACGCAATGTCCTAGCGTGTGATTTTTCAAGTTGTTTTAATACATTGGTCATTTTAAAGGGACAGTACGGTGTTTCGTCATTTCCCATCTGGCAACACTGGACGTGTCTGTCAGGGTGGTTGCTTGTGACTCCATTCTGTGTGGTTTAAGCTAACAGCTGATCCAACGGCAGAGTTTGAATGGGGCCAAATTGTTAAAGAAATGCCTTTTTTTAATTTTTACAAAGTATCTTCAAGGAATGTAGTGATGAAAAAAACCACACACAAAAAATTGCATAATTGGTACATTCTGCTCATCACTTAGCACAACGCATGCAAATTCTAGTCAGCCATATATTGGATGCAGCTGGCAAAGCTCCCACTGTCTTTGTACACACGGCAGAGAGTGACAGTTCAGCAGGTTTGTGGATTCGTAGAATGTCAAAACAGCTTGTTTGGTGTGTATTTGTCAGCTTGCTGCTGGTGTCAGACAACATCCTCTGCACTTTCCCCAAAATCCCAACACCCTTTTTCTGCTCTGCCTGCTGATTCTTTCTTTCAAATACCAGACAATGTCTCACACACTGCAACTGAGCTGAAAGCCAATAAGGAATCAAGCTTCCTTGACATTTTGCAGCTTTATCTGTGTCAATTCTACCGTGCGATGTTTCCGAAGGAGATAATCCGTGACACGGCGCCTTGATCAGGTACTTGTTTATGGCTCTGCAATCTAAGGCCTTAATCTGCTGCAGAGATATCAGATAGTGTCATCCCTGGGTGGCGCTGAGTGGATGGCAGAGTGTGTGGTCGTGACTTTGTGTGCATAGGTGGGGATTAACTGTGAACGGAGAAGAGGAGGAAAGAGGACAAACAAAGAAACTATATCGAGGCAAGACGATGACTCCGCCTCATGTCTGTATCCATGACGACATTCATTAGATAAAATGTGACACCAGGATTAACAGAAGTACTCTCAGCTGATACCCCACGCCCGAGAATATGATGACATATCATCTTCAGAAGTTTGAAAGGTACAGGGTGTAAGATTTGGGGACATCTAGAGGTGAAGTTGCATGTTGTGTCCATCACCTCACCCTCACCCTTCTGAGCGTTTGGGAGAACCTCTGGTACTCAAAAGATGTTTAGTACGTCAGCTTGGAACTACTGTAAATATATGGTGGCCCCCATGGAGAGGACCCGCTCTATATGTAAATATACATTCATGAACTCATTGAAGGGCAACAGGCAAAAAAACATACATTTAGGTGATTATAAATTCTTGAAATTGTCATTTTGTAATTGTTTTGTCATATTTTCAGAAATGAGAACAATGACCAACATCTTACACACTGCACCTTTAACCTGGTCTGTCTGCTAGCTGGTGCAGTTTGTATGTATTTTATGTTTTGCACTTATCCATGGCATTTCCATGTCCCTCATTTCATTATGATATTCGGAGCAAATGGAAACCATTATCTGCCTGATTCCCTTTTCCCCTGCGCCTTCATTTGTCACTATTTTCACGAAAACAACGATTTCTGGAATTAGCGCTAATAATGATTTGTTCATTTCACTGACCAGAATGAGCCAACTTGCACAGCTATGTTTTCAGGCTCAATTAAAGGATGGTCCATTGCGCACAAATCCCAAAACATGGCGACATTGATTAGGCTCATTTAAGGGTAATGGAAAAAAAAAAAAAACATTTAGGTGATTATAAATTCATGAAAAGATCACTATGTAATTGTTTTGTAATGTTTTTAGAAGTGACAAAAATTACTGAAATCTTAAACACTGCACCTTTAAGGCAGACATCCAGTCTCGGACCATAGGAACATACGTGTGTATGTATATATATATATATATATGCTGTCACATATCCACAGAACCAGCCAGGTCGGCCCAGACAACACAAGGTTCTGCCTCCAGCGGCATGAAACACAAGTGTTGGTTAGAGCCGAGTGAGGCAGCAATCACCAGCTCTTCTCTCCTCTTCCTGTGGAGACATGCAGATCGTCCACAACACCAATTAGTTCCGGCTGTCCACTCCCAAGCGACACTGTAACCGTCGTACCCCCCAATCAGGGTGAGCACGACTGTGCTGCACAGTGGGAGAGCTTTAGTTTCAGCACACGGTCGTGTACTGATTGTCATATTGTCATTTAAAAGCAGATCAAGTTCCCGAAGAACAACAGAATCACAATAGCATCAATCAGCCTCGCCTTGATCGAGTCTCCTGTCAGGCACTGATCATCATGTTCTCCCATCATTGCAGGAAAGAAAAGATGGAGTGAAGAAAGACGCAAACCTCCTCTTTCCACCACCAAGCACCAAGCCTGGGAGCATCCTCCATACCTGGCCCTTTCCACCGGAACCCTCGGCCTCCAAGAGGAAGCCAAGCCAAGGTACAAAATTGACATGCTATGCTACTACTTGTGTATATAGGGAGCTCATGAAATGTAACATTTATGATGTTCACTGTTCATATGCACTGGTTCCTTGCCGAGGTCCCTAAGGAATAACCCATGTATTCCTTTACCTCGTTACCAGGGTCCAAACAAACTTTGTTAAAGCAAGACCTGTTGCTGTCACTGGGTGAAACTGTTGAAAACATCTGATGGTACATTTAGTTATTTAATATCTATGGTATCTTTATTTCAGTAATTATAAATGATGTATCAAGAAACTAAGATGGATGTGAAGATAACATAATGAAAGACAACAGTAATTATACTTTTCCAAACTTTGAAAATAAGAGAATTTATGTTTTGTAGATAAAAGAAAATTACTTGAATAAATACACATAGATTCCTTGTGCACAGAAATGCAGAAAAAAACAAAACATTAAGTTAAAAGCAGGTTGGTTGTCTCCTCATGTGGGACTTTTATTTCCACTCTTTCTCTCCTCCACTGAACCCACACGGAGTTGGACTTTGCATCGGTCCAAAAACAAAAACAGACTTCATCAAAGCATCTGTTGTCTCCACTGTAGCTGTGAGCTGTCTCTAACAGACGTGCTCTTCTTCTGAATCCCCATTGACAGAGCCTCAAACAGGCTTCTTGCAGGCTGTACTATATTCAGACATTGGATGAAGATCTGGTCACAGATGAAACTACCTGTCAGAGTCAGTTCCTCCCACAAAACAAACAGCCACTTGTTTTCTGGCTGGAAAATAAAAGGCTGTTTTTTGTCTTTCACACCGGAGCCCACCTCTGTGCGCCGAGCAACACTGTAGATAATGAGCAACTTTTCAGGACAGCAGGGAATATTGTGGAGGAGAGTGGGAACAAGCCGTCCGCCAAAAGATGTGAAGATGCTTTTGTTTTTAAAGTAAGAGGAGATGTGAATCACAGCGATTTCCCTAGTTCTTTCTTTACACCTCTGTTTTATTGAAAATATACCAATTTATCTAACAATAACAATAATGTATTTATTAATCCGACAAAGAATTGATTGTATCTTATCTTGAATTTATTACATAAACATTGACTGAGCATATCAGGTCCCGGTATTATCGATCAGTATCAGCCAGTGATGCTTCAAGCAATTAGAGCATTGCAGTGTGTAAGATTTGGTGACATCTAGTGGTGAAGTTGCATGTTGCACCCTCACCCTTTCTTCTACCTGAACCTGTGGTCGGCCGCAGATATTGTTAAAACTCAAAAGATGTTTAGTACGTCCACTCTGGACCACTGCAAAAACATGGCGGCCCCCATTGAGAGGACCCATTCCTCATGTAAATATACCTGTACATTGATGGGATCATTTTAGGGTCATGGACAAAATAATACATCTAGCTGATGTATAGATGTGTACATGTATGTAATTGTTTTGTGATATTTTTAGAGGTGACAAAAATGACCAAAATCCGACACACTGCACCTTTAAGTCCTGTCCTGATGAAGGCAACATTATAAGGAAGGCGAGGCAGGAAGATTGTCTAACTTGAAATCGTTCATTTAAGCGATAGATGTTTTTGTTTCATAAACTCCGCTGCTTGCTTCTGATGAGTCACATTTAAAGTCTTCTCAGACAAACTTTGATCCACTCAGTTAACGCACATTAGCTCCGGCAGGATAAAGTCACACAATGACATCTTATTGCAGAGTGAACGTTTCCCAGAGTCAAATTGAGATGTGCCATTTTTACGTGTGAAAGAACACAATTATGGCGGGACTGTACGACAACAAAGGACTGTCATCAAGCCATTATGTTACACATGAATAGAGCGGCATAATTGCAACGGAGAGTTGACTTTAACAATGACGCCTCCTCGCTTAAGACTGTTGCTTAATTAAAATGCAGCATTGCCCACAATTGGTCTCATTTATCACCGCGTTCACATGTTATTAGTGCATTCTGTGAGAGGAAGTCATTTTAGAAACATCTTGCCCCATTTCCCAGCTACTTTGCAGAAACTAAGAAATGCTGGTTGGTTTGCTGCTGCGTGTGGACTAATCCATCGTGTGAGTAAAGGGATGCTCTTTCTCAATTTAATTAGTGTCACAATGTGGCCACTTTTCTCCATATTTGGTTAAAGCCTCCGCCTGACTACGATTAATTGATAGAATCATCATAAATATAATAAATACTTGAATAATTGGACATCCCAGGTTTGATTTCAGTTTTCACTGCTTCACAGCGCAAGAAAGTGAATCCAATTTATCATAATAGATCTCCTGTTTCCACGAGAATTAAAAGTGCACAGTCATAATGATACACCTGATGATAATGTGGAGGTAGAAATTGGTTTGAGACCACCTTAAATAAGAGTCTGGAAGGAAAGGAACAAAACAATACTCAAGTTCTTCAGATGGCTAATAATTAATGCAATAATGCAAATAAAGCTTACAAAAAGACAACAACAGCTAACACACCAAACCCCCACAACAACCACAGCAACTCCACAGCATTTACTTTAAGGATACTATGACTGAGAGTCTTCAAAATGACTTAAACTCTTGAGTCATACTAACTCAACTTGATGAGTTATATCATTGACCCAATAACTTATGTGACTTTGAACTCTGACCCCCAATTTAATCCATTTATCCCTGAATCCAAGTGAATGGTTTTTACCAAATTATGAGAAATTCTTACAAGGTGTACTTAAGATATCACATTCAAAAGAATTGGATTACCACGTGAACCTTTGCCTTGATAATGAAATAAGACGCCTAAAATTGTACCTTTTAATCTTTACTATTTGACGCTAACATTTTCTAGTTTTTCTTCAGTTTGGTGCAATAATTCTCGGTCATTGAGTTCGAATCTTGACTATGAGTGGGCAGGACATTACATTGGCTATGATTTAACACAAACTGTTGTGTTTATGCCAGTTGATGGTTGTCAAATAGTTCACAACTGAACAAACAAACAAACAAAGATTTCAGCCAATATTGCTGAAGCATGTGCTCTTTGTGGTCTTAATGTCAGGTTTTGGGAGAGGTTTGCATCCAGGGCTCTCTGCCAACTAGTCCCTCACTGCCAGAACTCTCAGATTTCAGTTGCAGTTCCATTAAGCTGAGGCAACTAAACTTGGTTAGGTGAAGGAGAAGATCACGATTTGACCCATTTCATAACAGCAACTATGTGATATAACCATCTGGCAAAAAGCCTGGCAGGCAAACATCTTCAGTGTGTGTTTGAGCCTGTGTTTACCAGTCAATCTTTAGCGAGTCTCTTAGAGGTAACCAACCTGAAAAATGCTTCATTAGTACACTCTAACCTGCTGGAGTTTGTGGCGGCTGGTGGGAGATTTAATTGATGACAAGTGAAAATGGGTTCTTAGCATCTCCTGATGTCTTCACTGCAGAAATTAACCAGGGAGAAAATTTGTCAAATGGCCAAGAACAACATCTGTCACAGGAGATGAGCTCAGAGAGGCTGAGGTGTGAGGAATCTTGAGTGTCAGAGAAACTAATTATGTGAGAATGAACATGAGAGGAAAAACCTACTTGCAACCAGCGGACTAGTGGCAATAGTACAAACCCGGAACAGATGTTAAATCAGACTAACCATTTTTTTTAAACTGTCAAATTTAGGATAATCTGTCCTCCAATCTGAGGAAAACGCTGTCTCTTATGTGAAGCAGCCCAAAGTCGGCTTACATCTGTCAGTGTGCTGATGCTCAGGGAACATCTGCAAAGTCTAACATCTCAAAGAGATACTGCAAATGGAATTCAGTACCTCAGCTCTTGCACACTGCATCGTAAAATCAGTCACTCCTGGAGCAACGCTTGCACTGTACACTTATTCAAGAGCAGAGTTACTTTTTTTCCCTTCCAGTTTCTATGGTGTAATACTTTGTAGACTGTCCCTGGGCACTGTTACTGACAGATGTGGACGAGGGGATGAGTGCTGGAGTGAAAAGATGGGTGTAGCTTGTTCTCCGCATTAACAAAATAGTATTTAGAATGATTCTGTCACTCCATTCTGGCACCAATTTTGGGTATGCAAAATTATTTTTTACTTGTTTTATTAGCTAATGCAAAAAGTTTTAACTTAATCCAGTAGGATCATCCAATGAGATGCACGATACAGTTTACGTGCAGATCGGGTAATTAACACAAATTGATAAAACACATTAAATTAGCTCAAAATGTTTCTGAATGTGGGTGAGCTGGTGGCAGCACTTAAAACACATTTCTGGCCACAATGCTAAAGTGGCTGTTAACCACTTGCCGATTACATTTCAATTTTACCGTCTGAGTGGTGAGAGTTCAGGCCTATCACTCCTCTGTTGGTGTTTAATGGTCTCTCAGGCCTTAAAACGCTTCCAGGACAGAGTGGAGATTTAAATACCCCTTTCCATTTTTTTTTTTAATTTCTAAAACGCTGATGTGAGGCAGGATTACGAGTTGGCCCATGGACCAAAGACAGGAATCACTGGTGCCGCACGCAGTCATTATTCATTGAGGTATAACTTTCACCAGTGGAAGTGGTGGAATGTGGGATATGTATAGTGAGTGGGTTGAGAGGGAAGCTCCCTGTGTGAGAAGTGGGTTGGTTTACAAAGCAGGTGATAAACACTAAATACTGAATGGCTTGTATTCAACAGTAATCGTATGAGCTGTACCTCACAAGCACTTCATGCAAATGACCATCCAGATTGTGTAATTAATCTTAATATGTGTGTTGTCAACCACTCCTTTAAGAAACGCCGGACAGTTTTTAGATCTTCCCAAGCTTGAAATAATACAACATTTGAATATTGCCAGAATAAAGTAGCTCGTGCACATTTTCCGTAAACACTGATTAAATTTTAATGTGCCCAATTAATCATTGGATTTAAACGGGTGAGGGAGAACGTGATTATTATTGTGAAACTACTTCAACATTCTGCATCTTTGCTATAATTGTGCGGAACTGGTAGTACAGTTTGCCTCAGGTAACATTATATTGAAGAGGATGATGTGACCTGAACTGAAAAACCCAATTCCGGCATTTCTTGCCTAATTGTGGAACAGTGTATAACCTAGTTATATCAAGACTTGTTGTTATCATTGGATGAAATTATCACAAAACATCTCATGACTTTTGTTGATAATACCAGCACAATTGAGTAGATACAAACAGTTCCCTTATGCTCCGAAATACAGAAACACACACATTTAAAAAAACATGTGGGTCTGGAAATGAATGGGGGTGGTTTTCAAAAGGGGGGTTTTAATTTGAAGGCTAAGAAAGCGAGGGAGTGGGGGGGGGAGTTGTGGCCTCTGCACACAGGGGCTACCAGATGCAGCTGGGCTTGATTGGGCTCAATCCTCGCACGAAAACATCAAGCATGACAGAATCAGACACAGGAAATGGAAGCTTTTCAAAATAGAAGCATATTTTGGCAACTTCTTTCTAGTTTGTGTATAAAACAGTCCAGCTCGTCTCGACTCCGCAGGCCACACTGAACATTGTTGCGGGCCATATATGAAATGCTCAGGTCTGATTTAGGGTCAACTAAAGGTGTTGGCCTACACCTCTGCATTAAAGGTTTGAAACTGTGTTTGCAGCCCCACTCAGTAATTGGCTGGTCTGTTGAGAGTCCACTAACTGAAGAAGTCGTATTCTGGCAGAATCTCAGGGCACAAAACAGTGAGGAGCCACTTACAATCAGAGAGAATTGATGACCGTGTTGTCTACATGTTGTCTTGTATGATGCTCGTATGTGTATGTGCATGTGTGTATGTGTGTGTGTGTGTGTGTGTGTGTGTGTGTGTATATGTGCGTGCGTGTGAACTCCTGGAGAGTTGGTAGCCTCTGGAGACATACAGCCTATGAAGAGAATCCAATATGTTGTTCCATAATGAAAGCTCCCAAGGGGAATTGCAGCACTGCTTAGTGGGCTTTGTACAGTCCATTCAATCACTGGCTGCCAACTTGCTGGAATTTAGAGGAAGCCGCCCTCACCGCTGGCTCTCTGAGCCAAAGAGATAGCCACGCTAGAACGATGGGGACAGGAACAAGTCTCAGAGCTCTGGTGTTGCACTTTTCCACCGTTTTGAGAAAATCGTAACATTACTCTATGACTCTATCCTGTGATTGGAAGTGATTACCTGCCAACGTAGGGCGACGTGTGCCCCGTGTGCTCCGATGAGACATCCAGAGCATGCCTCATTTTCCGTTGAAGGTTGTACAGCTTAGCTGCTGTGACAACTGGTTCCCTTCACCCAGGAAGGCAGGAGAGAACAGCATGTACGTGGCACCACATGGCACCAGGCGGAAAAACAAATACATCTCATCCAGCTGAAGGAAGCGCAGTCCTGGCTCACATCCAGGTCTTAAACTTCTGCCCGTAGGAGGATTTACACCCGCACACATTTTAAGCGCTGCACATTGAAAAGTGTCAGCGGTAAAGTTGTTTTTTTTTTTTGTTGTGCTGGAGATTGATGCACTGTCACATGGAGCCTTCACTTTTATTTTCCATGAGGCGTCAGTCAATTGATTCACCTAAAGACATTTAGAATCATTTGCATTCATCTTTGCTGATCATCCCTCATCGCAGGTAAAAATCCATACGCTCCGTCAAAGCGGACTCTCTGACACCAGAGAGTGAGAAGGGAGGCAGTGACAGATTGTTTCGATCTCACTCTATTACCGTCTTAAGGCAAGTGATCTGACTTCGCATGGGGCAAAGGGCCCTGATGCCGGCCTAGCTATTGGATTTCCTATGATAACGCCGTAAAATGTCATCAGCGGGAAAAAGAGCTGCATCTATCATGCACGAGCATGTGTCAGGAGTAATGACACTTGATTATTGGTGCTCCTGTGGGATTTTCCTGCAGGTTTGTGTGTGTGTGTGTGTGAGAGCTTTTAATGTGAAAAGCCTGCCTCGGGAAGAGAGATTGTGGTGGTAAGAATGTGGCTACTGCCTTTCCTCTTCTAACCTAAAGGCACAGTGTGGCGGCACGGTGAAAGATGTCTACAGCACAGTGCCTCACCTGGGAATGTGTGTGATTGTGTCATGCTTGCTGTTTACAGCACTATTGTGGGGCCAGTGGAGAGGATAAAGAGCATAGAGCATAGATTCCCATGTTGTTCATGCATCCAAACTATACTTTTATTTTGTAATACTTCCGTTTCCTGTGTGTGATTCTGTCATGCTTGATGTTTACGTGCAAGGATAGAGTCCAATCAAGCCCAGCCGCGCCCTCACACTCCCCCCCCCCCTCCCTTTCTTCGCCTTCAACATAAAAGCTCGACTTCCTTTAGTTTGGTCTCCAGTGCAGTTTGCTTTTGAAAGGTGTGTTTTTTTCTGTAATTTCTGAGCACAAGGGGAATGTTTGTATTTATTCAAATGGATTGGTATTGTCTGCAAAACGATGCTCTCTGATTTCAAATCAAACTCAGCGATTTTCTTTTGTGGCTTGTAGGCTGCACACTAAATTGGAGCAACATTAACACTAATGTATTAACATAATATCACACCAACAGAATAATAGAGATAAATGAAGCAGAAAGGTGGAGCAGCGTGGTCAGGTGAGGGAGATGGCTGCACACCTGCAGCTCCTAACTGCTCAATCAGCTGCTGGCCTGGTGGACTCAGACAGACTGGGAAACCAGCCAGGTGTTTCCAGTTGCTCTGATTACTGTCATCAGCCTGGGGACCAGCAAAACAAGCACAAGGCAGCAGAACACAAGGCCCTGGACCTGTAACCGTCAAACCGCATTCACTAAGACACTGTGCAGCTCTAGCCCCAGATTCCCTCGCTTTAAGAGTCGAGCATGCAGAATCTCTGTTTACGGAAATGATGTAGAGCTTTACCCGCACGTATACGAGCCCCATACAGAAGAGCAGAGCACACGTGTCATATGTCGTGTTACAGGCGATTTGAAACAGAAAATGTCTCATGCACCTTTTGAGATGCTGAATTTATATTTGATCACCCGGTCACACCTCACATAGCCAACATCTTATGGGTTGATATCTTGCAGGAAGTCTTGCAGATATGGAAACACACCGTAGTCCGCCATTGAGCTGTGTATATACAGTGTCAATTAGAAGCATTTGAACTGGTCATGTGTAACAAGGTTATGGTCTATAAAACTTCTCAATCATTCGCATGATACAATGATGATTTTTTAGTTTTTTCAATGATAGAAGAGGGTGTTTTCTTCTGAATTTCAATGGTCTTTAAACAGATTCACAGACTCATGAGGAGGTTGCTAAAAATGACCTCATTACACTGTAAAAAAAACAAAACAACTTGATATTTGAAAACAACACAATTGCCACCGCAACCATCAAATGCAATGTAACGCCTTATAATGTGTGTACAACAAGGATAACAATATTATGTAGGTGTGAAGCTGTATATAAAAAAGTTATGACGACATTTATTAATCTAAAGTTGTTTAAAATTGTTATGTCTGAAGATAAAACTCAAGTTTCCAGTAAACCTTTATTTGTTTGAATGAATTCCTCCTATAAACAAAATGAATTGTGCTTGCGTGCTGCAACAGAGAGTTGACTCCAACTGTCAAATTGTGCATCTGTTTGATACATCACCCCGATATCAGGACAAATGCCCCACATTTGAAAACCTCCGCTCAATTTTCGTTTTTCAATCTTTCAACTTCCAGAATTGAGTGATTATTTAAATCCTGATAAAGTAAAAGTTGGTCATTTTTGCACAAATTTTTCTCCATGATTTAAATGTGTGTAGGGCCACACACGGTGTCACCCATTGGTTTTCTTACACACCACTAAACAGGATATGATCGTGTATTGCCTTAAAATGGGTGAGGAGTTGAAGATCATGTGAAAGTAAACGAGAACTGTGCTCAGCAGAACAGACTCTAAACTACCTCTCTCAACAGGTCCTGGAAACTCTGAGTGCAAAGTGACATGGTGGTGGATCCATAAATCTTTTCAAAATGAAAGGGGAGAGGGAAGGGGCATTAATTATTCCTCTGTTTTGTAACAGCTTTTTAAGAGAGTACAAAATCTTTAAAAAATTGGGTAATACTGTGACAAGCATAGGAGGGGGTGGGGGCAGCGGGGTAATGTGGGTTTAATACACCCCGTAAACAACCAAACAAACTTATATAAGTGAACACGAGCAGAGATTTAAAAACACAAAATCCACCGAGTTGTGCTGAAAGTACAATCACACAATCACATGGGGAATGATGGTGTTTTGGGGGCGTGACAAGAGACCCTGCAAGCATTTTTTTCAAAGTCAGAGTTCACTTCTCAAATTACATTTACAGAATATATAAATGTATATATATACTGTATATATTTATATACATACAAGAAACATATTCCAAAAAGAAAAGGAAAAAGACACAAAAAATGCAATGCTGCAAGAAGGAAAAAGACAGAACAAAAACAAAATTGCTTCGGCTGGAAAAGGGAGCATCATTGTTCTATGTACAGACACACTGGCCACATGTTTTTAAACCTACCTATAAAAATACTATCAGCTTTTTTGTTTTTTTAAATCTTTTTTTTTAAACAATGGTAAAACTGTTGAGTGACCCATCTTCTGAAGTACGTCTTTGTCATGTGGCGAAAAGACATGTATTATTTCCATTTTACACTTTCTACCAGCAAGTCGATACATAGTGAACTGTGCTTACTCAACCACTGTTATGTTTCCCTTTCATGGCATCGTAGAATATACACATCAGAAAGAGTAGAACTTGGTAAATGACCTCCACACACAGTTTGATTCCATTACGATGCTGTCTTGTGTGCTGTTGGTGATGCACTGGAAAAAGAGAATTCTCTCTGATTTTTAATATGTTTATCTGACATAATATGACCCTTGAATGAATGAATGTGGTGACAACATATTTCTATGATAATAATAATAATAAAAAAAAGAGGAATAGAGCACATGCTATAAATACAGTCACTCTGTTCCAGTTGGGCCTGACCCGTCAATGTACCAGTGTCTGACAGGACCTGTGCTATTTCAATGAACCAGTCTGCCCTTGTCATTCATTGTCATTCATCACTTTCCCAAAACCAGTCAGTTTTCTAACCTGAGTGGTCGGACAGTCCCTGTCAACCCGTTTAGGTGTGTTGACAGTGTCCAACTGTCCATATAACTTCATTTCAACTGAAAACTGTGAGACTTAATAACCTGTGTACACCTCAAAGTAAGGTACAAGTTACTGGAAGTGAAACATAACCCATTTGGCCACCCATACTAAATGACATGCACTGTTGCATGGTGGAAAACTCAAGATGATGATGATGAGTTTTGGCTAATTTGTGTAAATCTATTGTATTGTAGAAAGGTAGGGCAAACATCCAGCACCTTGAATTGGCTGATCAGTAGTAATAGCTTCAAGGAAAACATCAAACCCAAAAAAAAAAGAAACAAATCCCTTGGACGCAACATCAGAAGAACACATGTTAAAAATTCAAGGAAATAAATAGAATTTTTTTTTTTCTGAAGGCTGATTTTCAGGTTGTTAGTATTAAAAACCATTGTGCTATTTAAATATACCCAGAATTTTACACAGTAGCGTAACATAAAATAATAACTTATGTTTTATTATTTTCTTTCCTCTTTGTTCGTAACATACAGTAGCTGCTTTTCAGGTTCAGCACTTTTCAGAACAGTGTTTGCTACAGACACATTTTCCTTCACCCCCATGAAAGACAAAGAGAGAGAAACAGAGAGAGAGAATGGCAGTCGGCTCTGGGCTTCGCTGCCACTTCCAGTGTAACTCTGTGCACCTTCTTCCCCTGCTAGCTTTTGTAACATTGATGCATTGCTCTGGTAACATTTCTGGAATGCTAATACCCTCGGTTTTCAACTTGCTGCAGTATTACAGCCTATTGCCGCGTGGTTTCGGGGGTTTCTTGGCTGCTGCGCTGGGTGAGATGTTGGGTAACATGATTTCCCCACAGAACCACTGAAAGTGGATGAATTAGCATTCAGAACGCTAAGAGCCCCTTGTGACGCCTGCCGGCTGACAGCGCTCGCAGGCTTTCCCCTCCAGAACATTGGCTTTATTTTTCCACTGAGATCCATTACGGAGCCTTATGTTGGCTCTCCACTGCTGTCATTGTATGTACATATACTGCCACTACAGTATTACCACCTATACCTTATCTGTAATGGCAAATAAAAGACTTACATAACTTAATTTCTAAGAAAAAAGAGACATGATCATTGTGTACATTTACAAATCTGTGATCTGGCAAATCTAAGTAAAGCTTTATGGAGTGGGTAACAGTGCGATGTCTCTGACAATGAATCTTTACTGATCCTTACTAGCCCAACCCCAACCTGTGGCCACTCCGCCTACAAAATTCAACTTGTTTTTGAGTGCCCTGCTATAACGGCGCTAATCTGTCACTGTTATAATTTAATTTCAGCTGGTCTAATGTCCCTTTATGGTGTAGAAACTCATGCTTTAGCTGGAGCTCAGCTGGATGATTATTATTCCCCATAAAACCTGAGAGGAATAGAGAACGCTGTGCCAGGGCAGCATCTGTGGTTCGGATAGTAAGGCGTCAGGCGCTGCATGTGTGAGTCTCCTTTGTTCCCTTGTTTATTGTCAAAACAGAGACATTAGTTAGTCTCCACATCTAACAGTGTTCTCATCGTTGCCGAGGTGTTATTGCAATATTTCTGCAATTTATGGAAGAGATGCGAGGGGCTCAGAGAAGCGGGCAGGAGGAGAAGCATTCACTGGGTTTTGGGGAGTGTAGGACACAGTGTTGATGCAGAGAACCCATCCATCCTTCCATCCATCCATCTATCCATCCATGTAGTGGCAGAACACCCACCCAAGCTGCTCTTCTTTTTGAAACTCAATGGAAATGCAATTCTAAATCACTTGCCTTTCATACCCCTGAAAAATAGATATATTGTATAATAATGATGCAAAAAAAATCTGTGCAGTGTCCATAAGTCTGGTAAGCAGCAGATGACTAACTTGCCCAGAATAATCATGAAAACCAAATGTTCAGCTCCTTTACAGTGTTCATTATAATATTGCCCATCCTTATTCTATTATTAGTGGCATGATTTCCATGAGGTGATATGGGATACGAGATAACATAGGACCTCAGTGACTGTGGAGATGGAGCTCCATGGGTCACGTGTGGGTATTGTTTGGTAGTATTGTATGAGATCAGAGTGCGGTCCGTAATCACCAATAATGGAACCAATCTTGTCCCATTTTCTCATAGTGAGGCCCCTTAAACAGCTCTGACAGTTTTTTCCTCCTGAACCGTATGTCTGATACAGCTTTGTGTTTTTCTTACACACAGTAGTGCGCACACTAAATGAAAAATAGAATGAGATAAAATAAATAAGAGAACACTCTTTTTGTCATAATTACTTGAACGTAAATGTATTTCTCGACGCAGCTCAATTCTGCGTGTGTCCAGGTAAATGACCTGTAATTGTTGTATTTACAGCTTTGCAGGCGTTGGCCTCTTTACCATCTCTACTGCAGCTCTGGCTGGGTATTTGTGCTGTTTATCCTGCACTTCAATATTCACATCGAAGATGGCAAAGTGAGCAGATCCCTGATGCTTCAAAAAACTGAGAGAAACAGCAAATATAACCAACAGGATCTTGTATCCCCGCCCCCTCCCCCAAGTCCTGTTTCTCAAGCTCCTTGTCCTGTTTGAGTACCAATGGGGCATCCATCTCAGTCACAATCAGTGATGCTGGTCACGATGTTGCTTATAATAATCGTACGAATATTTGTTATTGAACTGCACCGGTTTGCCGGCTTGGTGTTGGAACGGGAGGGATCATCCTCTGAGCGATCAACCTTTTAAATCGCTCCCTGGCCGTGCAGGTAATCTGCCCAATGCTTTCCACCAAGCACCCGGTGAATATCACAGCTTTCCATAAGAATGTGGTGACATTTACTTTTCCCACTGAACCGTTGTCTGCACCGCGACATTGGATGCCATTACCCAACCCCTTCCTCCTACAACACCAGACCGGCGGAGCCTGTCTTTCAGCATACAGTATGTACATTTGAACTGTGCCTGTGTTTGTGGCTGATTCTGATGTGTCAAAGCTGCAGGCACGTCAACATGTTGCACGTTTGTGTGATAAATGTTTGACTTCCATTACTGGTGCAGTTACACGTGGAACATGTTCAAGTGAGAGGAGCATGAGGGTGGGCGTGCATGCACGCCCACGTCTGGGCTCTTAAGTGCGAGTGGAGGTTTGCCGGCAGGTCACGATATGATTCCATGTCCATGTGTCATTGCACACGAGGGGTAGTGATGTGTGCTTCCTGCAATATGAATCTCGGCCATGTGAAAAACAAAGAGCTGTGTATGGAAACTCAATAATAATGGATGTAATGTCATGGCAATAATCCTTTCTTTGGGTGAACCTTTTAGTTATTCCTCCCTTTTCATTCTATCACCCTTGATTGTGTTTTTCCAGTGTCTCACGTTCACAAGAGATGCATGTACTTGCTCTAGGGGCCGAGGATGGAGCTAAAAAAATACAGTAAAGTCGAAGGGAGGGGGGGGGGTGACAACTGTTCTAGTGATCCTGTCGAGAAAAGACAGAGCCATAGAGCGTGAATAAACGACTTGCAATCAGATATAACACAGAGAAGTGTTCAGGGAAAGAGAGTGTGAGGAGAGTCCAGGTTGAGGAGTACTGCGAGGAAACCAAAGGGTCGTTCACAGTCCAATTATCTCCTCCCTCTATCCCTCCAATCATTCCTCCATTGTACAACAGGCAGGTCACTAGACCACAGTGTTCCTCTGTCTGTATGGAGGGGGCGGCAACACGTTGCCAGCTTTCATAGCGGCCTCGGACAAGTACTCCTGGTTTTCGGCCACCGCCGGGCGAATGCGTCCGTTCTGCCTGTAGAAGAAGCGCGTGCTGCAGTCCTGCAGGTACTCAGGGTTGTGCAGTGTGGACTTTGGGGGGAGGCTGTGCTGCCAGTATTCGGGATTGTCAAAAGTGGCCTTCTTGCCCTTCTTGTCAAACATGATGGTGCCGCTGGTGATGCCCGAGTGCAGAGCGTGTCCTGAATGCCCCGGGTGCAGGGTGTGTGACGGGTATGACGGGTGGGGGAGGTGGCTGGGCGGTACCCCGTATCCGGTGGAGGAGACGGGGAGGCTGGATGCGGACGGGTTGACCGCCTGCGACACCGGCTGTGCACTGGATGAGCCGGGCCCGGAGATGGAGACGGCGCCGGCCAATCCATTCTTGTCCCCGGCATTGAGGAGGGTGTTTAGGTAGAGTGGCTCGTTGATGTACTCATCACCGTGGGCAGACTGGGCCTTGGTGGCGGCGGCGGCGGCGGCAGCCCCAGCCATGTGCATGGTGTGGCAGCCTGCACCATCGACTACTGCGTGGGCATCACCATTCCTCCGGCGTGCGACGAAGGGGTTTTCCTCCACGGGGTTGAGATAGTCTGGAAACAGGAAGGGGATAGTGCGAGGAGGTTAGCGTTAGGGTGATATACAATATAACATGTATGTTCCTGTTCCTGGTTTTTAGGTCAGCATCTCTGTGTATAAATAGCAAACACATGTCAGATGAACCTGAGCTGTTCTTCTCTCTCATGGCAGTCATGTATCCATCTTGGTCCTTTTCCCCTTTTGTCCCTCGATCTGCTAAGAGACCAGTGGGGTCGGCACTGTAACGCTGTCCACTACTGTCCTCAGCTGCACCTAATTCAAAGAAACAATAGAAGCAAAAAATACATTATATATATAAATATATATATATATATATGAATACAAATATAAACGCAACACTTCTGGTTTTGTTCCCATTTGTCATGAACTCAACGATCTAAAACATTTTCTATATACACAAAAGACCTATTTCTCTCAAATATTGCTCACAAATCTGTCTAAATCTGTGTGTGAGCACTTCTCCTTTGCCGAGATAATCCATCCCACCTCACAGGTGTGGCATATCAAGATGCTGATTAGACAGCATGATTATTGCACAGGTGTGCCTTAGGCCGGCCACAATAAAAGGCCACTCTGAAATGTGAAGTTTTGCTTTATTGGCGGGGGGGGGGGGGCGAAAANNNNTGGGAAGGTTTGCTTTATTGGCGGGGGGGGGGGGGTCAGAATCTGGTGTGACCACCAGCAATGCAACACATCTCCTTTGCATAGAGTTGATCGGGTTGTTGATTGTGGCCTGTGGAATGTTGCTCCACTCCTCTTCAGTGGCTGTGCAAAGTTGCTGGATATTGGCAGGAACTGGAGCACCCTAACGCTCACCCTAAACATGCTCAATGGGTGACATGTTCGGTGAGTTTGCTGGCCATGCGCAGAACTGGGCAACAGCTCTGGTGGACATTACTGCAGTCAGCGCGCCAATTTCACGCTCCCTTAAAACTTGCAACATCTGTGGCATTGTGCTGTGTGATAAAACTTCACATTTCAGAGTGGCCTTTTATTGTGGCCGGCCTAAGGCACACCTGTGCAGTAATCATGCTGTCTAATCAGCATCTTGATATGCCACACCTGTGAGGTGGGATGGATTATCTCGGCAAAGGAGAAGTGCTTACTCACACAGATTTAGAGAGATTTGTGAGCAATATTTGAGAGAAATAGGTCTTTTGTGTATAGAAGACCTACCAAGACCCACCAGGAAGCTTGGTGGGTCAATGGATAACACTGCTGACTGTGAAGCAGGAGACCCAGGTTCAAGACCAGGTTTGGGAAGTCACAATGGACACGACTGTGAAGGTGTAATTTATTGCTGAATTTCCCAAGGGATTAAATAAAGTATTTCAATATATATGTATACCCTGTTGATATTATTTACAAGAAGTAAAGTGAGTTGAGTGACTGGGGGAATGTTAACTGTACTGTAAAGCGCTTTGAGAAAAAGTGCTGTATAATACAGACCAGTCAGATAATCACTAGTCCAAACTGTCTATGAGGTTTGGAGCTAATTTGATAACTCAATGTGAATTTTGTTTTGATTTTCAAATAATTTGTTGACAATACACTAATCAATAGCAGTGCCTGATTAGTATGCACAGACACACATACACACCTTCACAATTAGCCTCATACTGTGAACTATCACTTGCCAGTGCATGCATGCTTCATGTTTTCAAAATGAAATGCTTAATATCTCATTATCTCCACTGAACAGACACAATCGTGTTTAGAATTGTGATGCACGGAACCAAACCAAAGCAAATCCAAAAAAAATTACACTTGGTGTTTATGGCTTTGGCAGGTTTTTTTTTCTCTTTCTCAACAAAAGCAGTCTTTATGTTATTGGACTAAACATCTGCTATCACAGTTTCTAATGGGGGGAATACTCCACTGTTCCCTGGTTTCCATGGTTCCCATTATCTTAGCAAAACAATTTACCTTGTGCCACAGTGAGAGCCGAGCAAGCCCCGAGGGTGTTTGACATCGGGGACGCCTGCTTCCTCAGGGTGCCATTGCAGCGGGGGTCATCTTGGTTGATGCGGCCAAAGCCGGCAACCATATGGGCCCCGGGGGCCAGGTCCTGTGGAGGGGCGCAGCTCCCTGTGGCAGGTGGGGCTGAGACCACTCTGGGGAGGGTGGCCAGGATTTCCTCCATGCTGAAACTGGGGTCCTGGTAGTTGAACTGGTTCTGGGCAGAGGAGGGGAAAAGAAAAGAAACAAAACAAAGAATGAGACAGTTAAAAAAAGAAGAAGAGGAAAAGTGTACATGTTCTATTTGGGACCAAGTTGCAGGATTTTCACTAAAGCAAAGCCCATGAGAAGAATACAAGAAGGAAGAGTTATGGTGATGGAAGCGGGGTTCATTCTGGTTGTCAACAAACATGAGGCAAACAAATAAATAAAACACAAGCAAACGAGAGAAAACAAATAAAAGCACCATACAATGAAAATGTTGTGTATTGTAAAAAATTTGGAATTTAAGTTTGTTGTATCATCTGTGATATTTTTTATGTGACAGGCAGGGGAGACAAACAGCGGTGCCAAACAATGATATGGCAGCATGACTGGCAAGGACAATTTAATTAAAAGGTTTTTAATTAAAAGGCTCCATGCAGCAAAGTCTGCAGCCGTATCAGCCCTGCCCTGCTGTGTACATTCATGTCTGTGCTGGTGGCAAAAAAACGAAAAAAGGGCTTTCCAGAAGCTCGCTGGGGGCTTTATTCTGCTTCGTCTTTGTTCTGTCATTGCTCTCCTGCGAGAGGTTTGTTCTGCGTTTCATGTCCATCAGTTCCTTTCCCCTCACATGTTATCTGATAAGCCTGTAATCTCCTCTAATAAAACAGGAAACCTGCTCTTTTCCTGTTACATTGAACCCCCCCCCCCTAAAAGTAACAAGTATTACCTGTCTGTTGGTTTATAGGTGCAGGGTCACATCCCACTCTCTATACCACAGAATCTGCAGTTATTCATCAGCTTACAGACCACAAGGCCTTTACCAAGAGTCAGAGACAAACAGCTTTTTAGGTTTTAATTAGAGATGGGTCGATGTGTCCATCCGATGGAGACTTTTACATTTCCTTTTCATATTGACGGAATTTTAAAAGCGACCTCAAACCAGATTTAGACTTCAGAATATTTGCACAAGCTGGAGAGCTCACGCTGCTTTTCTCATTCCTCCTTAACTACATCATTCTGTCTCAGCCCTTGTACCTGCCCCCTTATTCCGAGTTATTCCAGTGAACACAGGCCATGAAGACTATAGTTTGGAGATGGAAAATGACAGTTGAATTATAAAGGGCCTCACTCAGATGTTTCCTTGAGAAGATATGGAGTTTTTGATCATGCTGAAAACTGTCATCGCAATTATATAGACTATTTTCCATCTGTATGTAAAAAGCACATCTTGATTAACTGTCCATTTAATAATTTCCACGTTTGGCATATGTTTTGTTACAGGGACGATGACTATGCATGTTTTTTCCATTTTAAAACATTTAGAAACAGTCTTGACATCATAGGAGTGATGTCCACTTACTGAACAGCAGACTCAATAGAGTGGAGCTGAGACTACCTCTTGTCCACACTGTTGTTTAATTCACCTCTGAGACATACTTCACGCACTGTGCATGTGAAAAAGTAAAAGCCTCAAGGCTTTTTGATTTAATTTAATTTAACATGGCCTGGAGTTGTTTGGAAACATGTTGCTCTGCTGCTGAACATGCAGCCAGTGGTTCCCCAACCTCACAAATGAGACATACAGCAGAACCACAATGACTCAAGCCATTTGTGTGGCGGCATAGTGAGAATAGTAAGTAGGCTGTTTATGTTTATTTAAATAAGGCTGTTTATGATGCGCAGTTCATTATGAAAATAAGTCAGTTTGACATGGTTACCAAACTAGAAATAGTGACTTGTTTGATTGTTTTGAGGATACACCTTCTTGCAGAATACTTCCATCTGCTGTTAATAAATGAAACGTTGCCACAAACTACTACTTGCCCTTTTGAATGGCCAAGGAAGTTAAGACGAAAAGTCACTGCGAGTTGATCATGCAATGCAACAGGGTCATGTCTGTAACATCAATCGCTTGAATTCATCAAAATAATCTCTATAGTTTATGTTAATGACTGTATCCATTACTAGTATCCACATTATCATTATAGATCAAAGTAAGAGTATGAAATGGACCATATTAAGTCATTATTCATTACACTATGAAAGCCAATACATTTGTAAATATTATCCATGTACACATAATATTTCACCCATCTGAACGGCACTAAACAGACCTGGAACAGAAGTCGTTCCTCTCATTGGCATTCAGCTGCCACTTTTATTCTGACACCAACACAGGAAAGGGTGGGGTGGGGTGGGGGGGAGGGGGTACTGGAATACAAAATGGCTGAGTCGCCTGGCTGTGAAGACCGGTTTTGTGCCCGATTCAAGTCCAAAGAAAGACGAGGAACATTTGAACGGTTAAGGAACAGAGAGAATCTGGCTGTAAATCCCAGTTTTGAGGGAGGCAATTACTGCAGTTTCACAATGGAGGGAGACCAAAGGGAAAAGAGAGCCGGAGGAAGATGAGAGTGAAAGTGAGAGGGCTGCGGGTTCAGACTCAACGTCTCGCTCCCGTGTGCTGGAGCAGGATTGTCCTACAGCCGCCCGCGCACCCAGGAAACTCATTCTCTCTCACATCTATTTAGATACCGTACAAATGATCCGAATCACTACTTTGAAATGATTTTGTCTCCTTTTCTACCACGGCTCGGCGCAAATGACCGCGCGGCCTGCGCTCACAGAGAAATGGTGATGAGGAGTGTAATTGCGGTGTATGTAATGGTAACGGAGCACATGTCAAATAAAAGGATAAGCAACTCAATCTCATATATTTGATAAATAAGTGAGTTCTGAACAATATAATGGCCTTCATACAAACCAAGGTACCTTATTGGAGTCAATGCGTTGGCGTGGAGGGTAGGCCAGTGGAGGGATATTAAAGGAGTGTGGCACCAGATATTCCTCAGCATCCATCAGGTCCTCCAGCTCCTCCTCGTCCAGGAGGCTCTGGAAGAACTTGCTGTCACTGGGACTGGGCAGCTTCATGCGATCGTCACCCTGAGTGTGTTGTGGTAAAAATGACCATTTGATACACAGAGGGAGATATGCACGTCAAGTCAATTAGCGGAATGTTTCTTTCTAAAACACACACAATTACATCACAATTATTTTGAGCTATCTGCAACTGAAAGAGTTCCATTTTTTTGTATTACTTGGTAATTGAATCTTGACACTTCAAGGTGCAGTGTGTAAGATTTGGTGACATCCAGAGGTGAAGTTGCATGTTGTATCCAGCACAGCAGGAATTGGATCTATGCCGCGTCATTGAGATTTACCAACCTGGATGACAAGGTATCGCTGGGGGTCACGTGCCATTCGAGTGAACTCAGCAGCCAGCTCTTTGAACTTGGGTCGGCTGTCGGCATCAATCATCCAACCTGAAAAATGTGTGCGAATGTCAGTGTTTGATCAATACCAGGCTCCAAATACACAGGTATTGACATATCAGTCACTCCCTGTGAAGCGGCAGCAGTTGAAGAGGAGTAAAAAAGAGCAATGCACAGGAATGGTGACCGGCGAGGTTCGCGGCTTTGTGCGTCACGATGACTGGAGCTCTGAATAACATATATCTTTCATCGAAGTTCAAGCATGTGTGTGAATGATAATCTACACTGTCACTGACATCCTGACTGATCCTTAGTGACAGGCTGCACTTTTCCTTTGACATGTGTGGGCATGTAATCACAACATGAATGCACAGGAGGTTATCCCGCTACATCTGTGATCACATTTAAGGGTAATGGGAAAAAAATGATACATTTAGGTGATTATAAATGTATGAAAATGTCTATGTGATTGTTTGATATTTTTAGAAGTGACAAAAATGACCAACATCGTACACAATGCACCTTTAATAAAGAATGGGCATTAAAAATCTACATTCTGATGGATTGTAAAAAGCTTCCCACCTCTAATGGTCTCTAAAGAATCTCCATTTAAACTATTTTCCATCCTGATTTCTGCTACAATGAACAATTAGAGCTTTTTTTTTTTTAATGACATTCTCTTTATTGTAATCACTTTTTCCAGTCTAAAGATAAACACTGTTTCATCACTGGGATAAGGCCATATGGAGTAATGTGCTCCTCTGCCAATTTCTCTGTGAACACATCATCGCGGCGCCAAAGCAATCATGTGATCTGGCCCCGAGCAGAGCCTGACGAGGTATCCGGGGAAATAAGACCCCAAGATCCGAAGAGAGAGAGAGAGCGAGAGAGAGAGAGAGGGGATGTTGCTTTACACAGGATAATACACACAAATGAGATTTTCTTTTCTTTTCCTGCTAATAAATCAAGTAAAGTGAGGATGAAGAAGTCCATTGTAACCACATGTGTTTCGTTGGCCATAACGAAAGGCAGGCGACAATGACCTCCTCCTGCTGTGTGTGTGAGTGTGTGATGTGCCAAGTTGGTGCAGGTTCAAGGTGTCAGCTTGAGGGCCAGAGGCAGGGGCTGCGAAGGGACAGAGGACAAGGCCGGAGCGACGCTGCCACTAAAAGTCCTTGTGCTTGTAGTAGATGCCAGAGGTTCCAACATCACCTGTGACCCCAGCGCCTGACATCGCCATGTTGGTGGCACGGGCAGCCTCAGAAACAAGGCCCTAATTATCTCTCACCATACGTCCTCGCACACCTTCATACTTTTCAAGGATGTCTCACTCAAGTTTCTGATATTCATTTGTGGCACCAGCGCAGAGGCATTTTGAAAAGTGCTCGATGAAAACGTAATTGTTTGGCCGTCTGGCCTTTCCCTCACCTTGGAAATCCACTCGATTTTGACAGTGTTGACACAAAAAATGGAAATCAATTCACTTTTATGACACAAGCTGAGTGGAATGGTCAGGGATTTATATGATTCTAGTGCTGCTGCATTAATCTAACACTTCAGAAGGTGTTTCTGCAATTGCGTGTCTTTACTCACATTTGACCATGACCATGTAGACGTCGATGGTGCAGATTGGCGGCTGTGGAAGACGTTCCCCTTTCTCCAGCAGGTCTGGGATGTCCCGGGTGGAGATCCCATCATATGGTTTTCCCCCAAAGGTCATGAGCTCCCAGATGGTTACTCCTACACATGGGAAGGCATAAAGAGAGAGACACTAATGAATGAGGAGTAGAGATTATACAAAGTTCTGCTTGTATGGACATCAAGTTTCCATGTGAGGATGAATCAATTGAATGAGTTGATGCGGGAGTCTGAACTAATAATGAGTGTAAATGTGAGTGAGTGGGTGTAGCCAGTGACTTTGGGGCCCTCAGAAAAACAATGCCACCCCCCACCCCCCCCTTAACAAAATAGTTACCATCATTTTACAAATATCTTTGCATTTTAGATATTAACTACCATTTCCCTTTATGTGCAATCTTTATGTGCAAGGTTACTCTCCCACATGAAAAACGCTTGAAGAGGAAAGGCAGTATGGATGATGGATGGATGGATAGAAGAAGGAGAATCAGTAAAGTACAACTCAAGGTAGGAAAGAACCAAGTAAGTTCCCTGGGAAATAAATGAAAGAGGTGACAAACAAGAAAGATGAGGAATCAAAGTG
>JAFBJT010108953.1:0-18201 GCA_016785325.1 Chascanopsetta lugubris
TTGTATGTGCTGTTATAGTCTGGGCTAACCGTTTACTTACACAGTAATCATTTGAGAAAAAAAATCTTCATGTTTCTGAGAGAAAAGAGTGCTTTGGTTACACGAGGTTATTTTTAGAGACAACATCAAAGCCCTTACGCTGAAATATCAACTTTGCGCTAATTTTTGCTGTTTGCGTAAACATTTCAAGAGAACCCAAACTTTTTGCTTTCAGGTGTTTAATTATGTGGCCGCACATGACCGTTTTAACATTTGAACACCTTGTTCTTTATTTTGTTTGTTTCCATAACCTACACCCACTCCCCCTCCCGGGTCAGAATGGTTCAGTCCTTGCTTGATGAGGAGAGACTGTTCCAGAGAGCAGCAACGTGTGTGTATGTCTGTGTGTGTAAGAGAGAGAGAGAGAGGGAGAGAAAGAGAGGAAGGTGGGGGAGGGTGGGTGCTGCTATCTCTAAGTTGAGTGTGCGGTTTAGCGCTGGCTGTGCGCCGCTAGCTAGGCCCTGTCTGTACTGCACTATACTATGCGTTTTTTGTATTTCTGAAAGTATTTTCATCAAATCAGTTCTTATCTGGTTTATGTAATACCACATAAAATTAGAGTTTTAATATTTGTTTTTTTTTCACTGTTTCTAGAGGCGTGTCTTTACTAAGGCAAAGCTGCCTTCAAAAAAAGACTTGTTATGTATTCGGATGCAAACTCAACCTTTGACCATATCTGTTACCGATGTGGTGTATTGAGATAGTGAACAGAGGAACAATGAAGAGAAAACACAAATAAAAGAAATTCTGTGAAGTGTGCATGTTTGCGCAACTCGAATCCCAAAAGTGTCACAAAAAAAAATCAAGCATGAAAGCGAATCATTTATTCAGCATAATTCTGGGTTACGTAACAGCTCTTTGGATGAGCTAGATGTAAGAGACCATACTATAGCCAGAGAGTATATGATCCTCTCCAGACAATATAGGGTTAAGTCACCAGAGGAACAATAGTCGGCTGAAGCCAAGCCAGTTCTCAGTTTACCTCACTTGGTTCCTCAGCTCCTCCTCTGTATGTAGATGAGATTAAAGCAAATGCATTTTGGAATTTGCAGGGTTGAGGTTAACTTCCAGCTATTCTAGCCACATCTTTTTTTGATCCATATTGAAAATAAACAAATACAGGACAAGAGAAATTATAGAACGCATTTTTTTCATTTTCTACTTTCACACTATTGACGTATTTAAGTTCTTCCAGAACATGTTTTTGTTAGGATGTCCTTGACCTTTTTCCATTAGAAAACTTTCCTCACCTATGGTGTTATTCAGAAAGGACAACCCCCCCTCCACCCTTTTTCAGAATGGTTCAGTCCGTGCTGGCTGTAGATTTCCACACTGTGGACTAGTTTGTGCTAGAGTTGGGGGATGGGTGTTGCTTAGCAACAGCCTGAGCAGTGTACTTCCCCTCTGTCTGTGCGCTGCTAGCTATGGTTTAGTAGTAACAACCACCGTGTGTGTAGTGCTGACACAAACATTGATTTGTCTGTATTTGTATTTACGGTTCCTCTGAGTGGATCATTCACTTGGTAGATGATATCTTAAAGGGGGAGACAAATATATATACAATAGTTTCATATTGTTTATGAAAGCATGGTGCCTTGCAAGGAATTCAATTAAACTTTTACATTTGAATCATCACCCATTATTTGCCCTGACCCGTTTTTAGACTACACCCCTGCAAGAGATCAGATGGACTAACCCAAACTGAGCCCCTCCTCCTTTCTTTTATTTTCTCCGGCTCCCCTTTCAGCTGTTCCTGACTCCCACAATGAACAATTGCACGGATGGCCTCAAACCCAGATATCTTACTAAAGGTCACCATTTATTCTTTTCCAAGCATGTTCCACATTTATCATTAACATCCATATCATCTCCACTTTATTGGGGGTGCTACGCCAGCTGAGGAAAGCAGCTTCTACTTTGATTGGTACAAATATATTCATGTCAGTGAAGTCACTGTTATATTTCACTACCTCGTGTCGCTAGAGACGGCATTTTGATCAGTTGCCCTGAGTCATGTGTTTCCTGTGTCTAAACACACAGGTTGTATGTGCATGTGTGTTTGTGGAAGTGTCGACACAACTATGTTTGTGTTCTGAGGTGAACCAGATTTAGCAGCCACAGAATATCTTTTCGGTGCCATTACGACAGGGACCTGCTAGTCAGTGACAGTCCTAGAAATAATTGACACCTCATCGTAGTTTGAAGCTGATCTTAGAAGGCTGCCATCTTTTGGCCAGGTGTGTAGTCACGTGGTAAAAGTCCCCACGCTTTGGATCATAGCTCCTTGGACTTAGAGAATTGATGAGCAAGACGTTATGTGGACGAGATGCGGTCGCATCGAGTAGAGCTTGAGAAAAACTGAACGCGAAAGGTTTGATTTTGTCTCGCTTGGCCTCACAGGAGATTCAAGTTCAAGTCGATCTCCCCTCCAGTTATTTGGTGTTTGGTTGTTGCATATTTGGTTTGACTACATTTGACCACAGCTCATCACGTGCAGTTGAACCTGAGTCACACGTAACAACATGCAGTGAATTTGCAGCTTGAGAGAAAAAAACCCAAGGGGAGAACAAGGTGAAAACCCAGGAAGGCAAGTAGTTGAGACTTAACCTGGTATTAGATACAAACTATTCAAAGAGGTATTTACGAGAAATAGATGGATAGAAATTATTCGACCTTTTTGTGTATTTGTCTCAGAAAATATCGAATTGTTCAATCCATTAGTGCAATGGATGAATTTGACAGGAAGTGCAAGAATAGTGCGTGTAGGAGAAAGGACCTATGAGTCAGCAGTTCATTCATTCTATCACGAGCATATGTAGCCTTTGATGACCTAACCGGACACAGACTTTTGACGACCTAACCTGACACGGCATTAACGGCACACCAAACCCGTGAGACCCGAAAATGTTCTGCTGGTCTGGAGTTGTGTGCCGGGCTCTGACGTTACTGCAGACAGATTCAATTAGGGGTTAATGGATACGTGATATATACTGTATACTTGATGGTAAGGAGGTTGCCATGGTTATGTAGTTAACATACATTTGAAATAAGGGTTGGACTGAAGGATTTCAATAGTTGTGATTCCCCTGTGAGCTGAATATGTAAAAGTGCCTATTTACAGTTTTTGGTCCATGTATTTAAATGTATTCATAGTCGACATTTTGTTTTTCTGTGCGTTTGGCAAATGCTTGGTTTCAACACAAGCGATACAGTGCTGCTCCTGAGAGATCTGATGGAGGATCCTGCTCAGCTAGCTACGGAGAGCTCAGGGTGGCACCAGCAGCAGAGCTGACGGCCATCTTGAGTGGCTGCACTGAATCCAGGCGCAGTGAGCGCCGCGGCGGGGGGGGGGGGGGGGGGTTGTGTTCTGCGCAGTGTGCAATAAGATTGGAATGTGAAGTGTAGCTGAAATCCGGCTCGCAATTTTTTTTTTTTTGCACCATCCATACTAAGGCATTATGGGTTGCATTTTAGTTGTGCAATAATGCTGACGTGTTTTCTGACTTATTTATCACAATAGCACTTTTACAGAGCACTCCAGGGCGTATGCTTGGTGATATGAAAGCAAAGATAGGCTCCATGTTTTGTGCTTATGTGCTGGGTTTTACAGTGTACTCTGTGTACAGTCTACACCCAGTCCAGGTCCTCTCAGTTAATGTTGCATTGTTTTTCCATCAGGGATTTGAAGGCCCTGTAGAGTGTGAAATTATACATTAATGGAGCATTGTTTCATTCACTGGAACATTTTGCGTGTCAACATTCAAGGTAACAATAGAAAAAGCTGACTGGCTTGTTCCGTCGAAACGTTGTCTTCACTTCCTTGAATAATAACACAGTCAGAGTTCTCGCTAATTTAAGCCAGAGGTGTTGTTTGCACTGCGAAGTTAGCTTGCGAAGCGTGAATCCCGTGGGATCAAAATCCTTGTGAAAAACAGACTGTTGCGAAAGTCACTTGTGACCTTGTCATGAATGCCCGACTCCTCTTTTCGAGTATGTCGCAGCTGGTTTTGATGTCATTTATCGGCATCGTCCTAATTTTCCCTTCACTTTGATGAGATTTGATGCGGGCCCACACATATACATCTGTGTCTTGGAAGTCCAGGGCCTGGTTGAAACTCCATGGGATGAAAACAGACCCACATCACTCAGAGACATTTGACCCTGTAATCCTAGTTAGATTCAGTAATGTACACATTTCCCATCTCCTGTTTTTCAGGTTGGCAAAGAAATCTCCTGTGAATCTATGACAAGGGTCCCACCATCTTGAAGGTAAGATTTTCACAGATGTTGTGATTGGTTTAACTTTCAGTTAATATGTGATGTCATGCTGATTTTAAAATGATTTGCAGACTCCCGTCAAATTTAGGTTTGAACATGGATGTTATTTGTTTACGTGCAGTAATATTGATGGAAAAGAGACAATTAGTCCCAACACTGCAGAACTATGTACGGAATATCCTTCCATGTTTTGCACAACCCCTTTTACTGCTGCCAACACAGCCCCGGCTCGTCCGCTCTGATTGGCTGAGGACTGAGCCAATAGCAGGGTGGGGGGTTGGGAGGAAGCTCGGGTTGCTGCTGTTGTTAACTCCAGTGTCCTTTCTGCTCTCAGGAGCGGGGCTTAGGTACACATGAAATCCATAAGTTGATCATATGATTTAGGTAAGGCTGTTTTTCAGAGCAGTTTGTCAGGCTGTCATGAAAAGGGATTTTTCTTTGGTAGCCTGAGTTGCACCCTGACTGTTGCCACTTATGGGCAGATACAGAAGTGTGTAATCAGGAGGATATGTTTGATTGTGTCAAATTTCTCAAATCAGGCGACCGTTTTGGTATGCCGACTCCTGAGAAAAAAGAACCTTCTGGGAGACTAAAACAGAAGGAAGCCACGGGGCTCTGCAGGGACCTCTAGTGGTCATTATGAAACACTGCATCCCTGCCAGTGTTGTGCAGTGCGTAACATCCAGGACAGGTTCCCAAGCAGCAGATACTGTGACGTGTCCTTCTGTGGCTCCAGTCTTTCTCCATACCATGTTCACATGACATGCGGTGTCTCCTTGTCCCTCTGCAGGCAGCAATGGAAGTTGTTGTGAGCGAAGAGAAGAAGAAAATCTTCCGCGCCAGGAAAACCATGAAGATCAGCGATCGACAGCAGCTGGAGACTCTTCATAGCACTTTGCTGTCGGCAGGTCCGGGACTGTCCAACCCCTCGCCTCCACCTCTGGTGAACGGCACGCACAAAGAGGACGGACAGAAAGCGGGCGACAAGGAGCAGAACATCTCGAACCCAAACTCCCCTCACGCCATGTCACCCGTCTCCCCCGCGCCGTACCTGTCCCTTAACCTGTCGCCGTCTCCGAGCTCTTCGCAAAGTCCTAAATCCAAGGAGGACGCCCCCACCACTCCCACTTCGCCATTCCATTCGTTGAACTTTGAATTGAAAAAGATGGATGATGGGGAGGAGAAAGACTCCTCGTCGCTCTTCCCAAGTGACCCTGTTACACCAGCACCGACGGAAACGAAGGAAAACAAGGAGAAGGACACTGAGAAGATTCCTGAGGAGGATAAGAAAGAGGTAAATATCCCCAAATGTTTTGGGAAGATTTGGGTTAAATGGATTCATAATGGGCTTCAGTAATTGTTCTTATCCACTCTTCCTCAGGGAAAACAAACCACAACACAGGTCTCAGCTGTTGATTCGACAAAGGATTCCTTGAAAGGTTTGCTTCCACGCTCCCCTGTGCCATCTCCAGTATCTGACTGCTCAAAACCCATGGATTCAGATTGTGACGCTACCAAGGCCGAGGACCCTGAGGCCTCTGCAGCCAAAATGAACGATGAAAAGCCTTCCGCGCCCAAATCTGTAACCTCCAAATGCTCTCCCTCTTGTTCCTCCTCGTCTCCTCTCCCAGCGTCTCTCTCCAGCGTGGATTTGAAACAAGCGGAAGAAGTCAAAAAGGAGGACACAAAAGAAAAGGAGGACAGCAAAGAAGATGTGAAGAAAGGATCTGTTTGTGAGGAAAAGATGGAGGTGGACTCGCTGGAGACCAAAGAGAAAAAGACTGTCGTTGGGAAAACAGAAAAACCGTCTCGGCCATCATCTACCCCACCATCTAATACAGGTAAGAGGGAGTGGACAGACTTACCTCGGACTTCAGAACAAGCAGAGATCTGATGCAAAGGTCTGAAATATTCAACGTGGTTTACACTTAATCTTAGAATGTTATGGATGTAGGCCTGAAACCAAGAGGAAACCTTGCAAGCTCTGATACCTGTTGCAGCACTTCACAATTTATTGTTGCAAGTAAATCCACCACCGGAGATGATGAAAGGGACAGACCAAATTTTTCTTATGACTCTCATTAAGGTGAATACTGGTTCCACAAGTACAGAGAATTGTTTTATTTTTTCGAGAACAAGAACAAGAACAAAGTTTGTCCCGGCCAGGACATTTCATAGTAATTAGAGTGGAGAGTTCTGCATAGGACCCGCCCACTGCAGCATACATCACAATGCCAAGCATAGTGGGAATCTGAGTAATGTATATTCTCCTCCACGTCAGCGGGAATGACAACATTTCCGCATTAACCACGCCCTCTTGGAATTTCTGACTAATCACAAAAATAGTTATCGTCGTATCATGTCAAATCATCTCTTCCAACACCATGTCGCTACATATACACTTGAAATGTATCTTGAAATGAGATACTTTGATACATTCACACTGAAATTTAAAGGGCAGCACAAGACATCTACCACCTGTGGTGTGTGTGCCTGTTCCAAATCAATATTTAGGACTCTAAATGTGAAGTAAGGTGGTCGTTTTCTGTCTTTCCTTTGCAGTTCAAGAGGAGAAGAGCTCAGCCTCAGGACTGAAACGCACTTTATCAGAGGGAACCGATGGACCGACTGTGAAACGAGAGGGGAAGAGGCCCAAGGTGGACCGCGAGGAGTTGGAGGCTCAACTGGAACTTAAAATTACTGCAAAAGCCGGCAGTCACCACAAGCTTCAGAAGGTTTGTGTGCAGCTGTCTCGCCGTGTTTCTGACCATCCTGATGCCAATCCTCGCTAAACAATAGACACTCATCATTCGACCTTTTCTTGATCTTCAGATTGTGCAGCAGCTGGTGGATGAACGATTGAGGGTCATGGAACTAACGATTTTCAACAAACATTTCCAAGAGCTGAAGGACCGGGTAGAAAAGATCGACTGTGTCAACAAACACCAAAATGCCATTACCACACTCCAAGTAAGTCGATGGTATTTTTGTCACCTTTCTTACACAAGAGTATTAACTTCCCCAGACACAACAAGACAAAGTTAATAACCATTATACTAAGTAAAGTGGGTGGGAGTTAGGATATGTTGCTACAGAGTGGACCAATTACAGCTCGTGCAGTTTGTGTCACCTTGACATGTAGTTACATCTTTGTGAAGGTGTGCATCAGGGTATGGTTTTGGGCCCTGTCTACTGTTTGTATCTATGTGTAGTTCCCTTGCTTGTAACTGAGACACTACTGCGTCATAGTGTGTGATATTCATGGGTGTGCACTTAAGGCTCAAATGTAACATTCCTCTTCTTCTTAACTTTTTAGGCCAAAATCACTCGATTATCAAAGAAATTTGGTGAAGCTAATCAGGCGTCGGAGAACAAAAAGAAAAAAGAGGTGAGACTCGTTTTTATTCTTTTGGGTTGATTGCGGTAAAATTGTCCTCATCCTGTTTCCCAGCAACTTAGTCTGAGAACATGTCCTCTGATTTTCACCAGGCACTTGCCGCTGCTGCTGCTGCTGCTGCCACTGCTGCCGCCACCGCTGCTGCTTCCGCTGCCTCCACTTCTGCCCCCAAGCCCTTAACTGGCGCCAATACACCTCAAATGCAGCGGTGAGTGTGTCCATGCTGACAGTTTCTTTACTAAACCACTTCTCTTGTTTAAATCTACGTCCAGTAGTGGAGAGGGTCTCTGTGGATGAGACTCAGATCGCTTCTCTTGCCAGACCCTTTCATCTGGTGACAACATAGACTGAGTGAATGAAATAAACAGCATGTGTTTGAACATGTCTCCTCTGAATATCACAGTGTGTGCTCTTTGGTATTGTGTGAATATAATTTGGCTCTTGTATGAACGTGACAATACCGGACTGAAGCCAGATCAACACACTGAGCAGTTCAGTTGACTTTGTCCCAGGTTGCTATCTGTAACTTCTCAATGCCGAATTAAAAACTAATGGATAGGATAAAGATTCCCTACTTTCGTTTTGGAAACCCAAGATTTCACGCCTGTCGTTCGATTTTTCAGGATCAGCTTTTTTTGTTTGTTTTGTTTTCATACTCACTCCAAATATTTCTTAAGACTGGATTGGAACAAACAGACACTTGTCCGAGTTTGTGTTTTACACCTGCAACACAACCACGCGTGGGTCCAGGTCCTGAGTCTTGTGACGTTCTACAATGTGAAGTCTGAGCGATCTCGAGCAGTGCAGAGTGTAGTTAAAACTGCACCTCTCCTCCCAACAGCGTGATCCATCGGCAGACAGTAGAAGCACAACCAGAGGTGCCGAGTGAACGAGTGGCGCCCTCTGTTGGTAAGGCTGCTGCACTGCCTGTCCACAAGGGGAAGAACAAAGAGAAAATGGAGGAGGAAGTGAACACGGATATGTCACCTATCAGTACCATGGCAAAAAAGCTGGCAGATTGCAGTGAGGGGGAATGCAGAGCGGACATTGATCTGCGTACGATCAGTCCAGAAATGGAAAAAGAGCTTTACAAAAACTGCAAGAGAAGCACGGGAATTCCTAGGCCCGAACGCTACGCGTCCTACGTATTCCGCTCTTTAGTCCCCTATGGTGTCTACTGTGACTGGGTGGCCAAGGTCAATTATACTGGAGTGTTGGGCAAGGAAGCTCTCCCCAGGAACTTGAGGAAAACTATGAAGATCCTCATCGAACGGCGATTCCCTCAAATCACCTGTAACAACTGGAGAGACATTCGGGACGCGGTCAACCAATTACTGCGAGTGAAGAGAAAGCCCGAGTTCTTTAGAGATCGAGGTTACAGGCCGATGGAGAGACCTGTGTTTACAAACGGCAGCCAACACAACCATCATCTGAGGCATAGATGAAGGAGCGGATGATTACAGTGGCCTTAAGAGTAGCAAATGATTGTGTTGTCCTTGTTTACCCATGTGAGGCTGTGGACATTGATGGTATGACATCATAAACGTACATAAAGACATTGCCGCACGGTCATAACGAACTGTCCGTTCTCGATCGCCATTTTCTATCAGGTGTCATGTCCATACGAGTTCTCCAGTGATCAACCCTGGGACCACTCCCATTCATCATGTGTATCAGCAGTAAAGTCCACTTTTTATACAGATGACACTGTAACTTACTTCTCTGTGTGAGTTGAAAACAAAAATCATTGATATGATCTAACTTGAAATGAAAGCCACTGAAACAGTCAGTGCTCTGAGATTTGCTCGGTGTATGTTTCGGGTCGCATCGTCTGCCTCGTTTACATAGGACTTCAAAAAACGTGAAAACTCTCACATTCGTAAGAAACTAAACTCAGTCTGCTTCGGTTCTTACAAAAAGGAAGGTCTTTGCTAACGGAACCTGATGTCTGTCCTTAAAGCACTCACCAAAAAATGAAGAGGGGTGTTCAAGTCTGCTGGATGGATTTAATTTTATTAGATGACCTGGATGCAGGCTGGTTATTTTGCAGGTTATTTTGCCCATTTGTCCCCCGTCAATCCTGGAATTCTTCATTGACATGTTTGATATTCACATGATTCTGTTGTGACTCCATTATGTTCATTGGTGATTGTTTAGGTTTGTCTGCAAGCCTGTCGCTCATGCTGTGGCTCTCCTCCTCCAGGCCTGTCTTGTATAAGGGTTGTTGATTCTCAATGAGACTTTTCCTGGTTGAATAAACCTTCATTGAAAATAACATGAAAAATGATTTAATTTAATGGTACTGCAACAGAAGCACTCTGGGACAACTGTCATTATGAGTTATTCAAAAAATCAACCAAACAATCCAAAAATGATTCATCAAAATGGACTTGGGCTCTTATATTGAAAGGAAGTGAGTCCTTGTTGTACATTCACAGTTCTCAACCAGACCTGTATGCTGATAAAATACCCATCCTTAATAATTTTGTTGTTTTGTGTTGATTTTGGATGGTTTGTGTTTTGTCTTTGTTTTGCGTTGTATGGGATGTTTTTGCTTGTTATTATTTGGGCAGGTAAATGCTTGTGGTTATTATTTAAGTATCAGCATTTCTACTAAGGCAGGAGGAAGGGCCAATGTTGGTGTGTTTACAAACGCCATCTCACTAATCCCTTCTTGCCCTACCTTACCTTACCTTACCTAAGATTTTGATTTTCCCTAAGTCAGTCAAAGATAACTCTGTGGAATGAAATACTCTGAAGTTTCCTGACTACCACACTCACTCCCTGTCTCGGACATAAACAACTCTAAGCATAAGCAATCTGTCCTAACAGGCCAGCCCGGACTGCCATGGAAGTAAAGCAGATAACAACAGTTCCTTCCTCAAGTACAGCAGGTGAGTTTCCTTCTGTGTGTGTGTGTGTGTGTGTGTGTGTGTGTGTCTGTGTGTCTGTGTGTCTGTGTGCTGAGTTCAAAACCACAAAAACGCTGATCTTCACTTTAGTGCCTCTGCTTATTTCACCACTTCAAGCAAACCTCACAAACAAAGTGTCATATGAGAACGCAGCGAACTAGCTGCCTAAGAGTAGCAACAATACACTCCTTGTGTTTGCTTGTGTTTTCTGGTCAAAAGTGAATTTGCTTTAGTTCCCCTCAGTAGTTCAAAATATTCTATGATTTATGATAATGATCTTGCTTTAGTGTCAATTACATTTACAAGGAACATGCTTTTATGTCTTGGTGTCAATAGAAGCAATTTATAAATGAAATAGAGAAGCAGGTAAGTTTGGAAAAATATACTTGACAAGGGCCTGTAAATGTAAATGGTGAGTTTTAAAAGTTGACTGATTGTAATCAATGGTAAATGCTATTTTATGAAAAGATTTAAGATATTCTTTGCAGATGAACCAGTCAGGATGAACGCAAAGTTTTCCAACATCGCTTTGCACCGTAGACAGTTGATTCAACGGCCTGCGAACACATGATATAAAGTGACAGAATACTGTGTTACCACACAGGCTGACTAATGGTTAGGAGTATTTCATTAGTAGCCCCATGACATCACAGTCAGATGTGGAAGGATTGCCTCTGGTTTTGCTCCATTAACGTCTGAAAACCTTTTGGAGAACACGAGTGAAAAAGATCTTGCTGAAATGTCTCCCCCACTGTCTTCCACAGTGAATTCTGTCCAGTCAGTGTTACAAGCCTCCGCGTCAGCACCAGCCCCGACCACCACCTCCACAGCCATGGTGCAGCAGACCCCAATCCTCCAGCTGATCACCTCCACCTCCAACGCTGGCACCACCCTGGCCACTGGAATCACCACCCAGAGCTCCACGGGCACTCTCCTGCTGAAGACAGGCCCCGGGAACAGCATGATGGCCACCGGCCAGCCGCTCCTCATCCTCAACGGTCAGGCAGGGACACTGGTCAACATCCCCGTCTCCTCCTTGTCCGCCGCCAACTCGCTGAACAAGACCAAAACAACCGCCTCCACCACCACCTTCATTCTCAAGCCTGCCCCCACCACCAGCACTGCAGTCTCTGCCTCCACGGCCGCGACCGTTTCGACTCTTCAGAACACCCCCGGCCAGATCTCTCTTGCCCGAGCGGTTTACCAGGGCGGCGCCGGGGGCATAACCACGCCCAACGCCGGAGTGTCGGTGACGACGGCCAGGACGCCGGCCCAGCCCGTCTCTTTAGCGGGAGCACTGTCGTCGGCCTCCTCTCCTGCAACTTCTGGGCCGGCCGCCACAGGCTCCACTGCCCCGGGTCCTCCGCAGGGCATATCGCTCACATCAAAGACAGGTAAGGGTCGAATGTGATTCACATACTAATTGTTGTGTTTTGTTGTTGCGTCGTTGCCTTTATGTCTCTGTGCGAATCTGTAAGGTGGCTACAGGGATGATGGACGCAATATCCCGAATCATAGCTCTTAACTGATATAGGGCAACAGCCATGAAGGTCATTGGGACCATTCTGAAAATGATGTTACGTCTTTTGAACCGATGGTAGCCCTGGGGTGTCATTCAAGCTCAAATGATGCTTGGTTTGTCCAATCTGGGCTATTGTGAAAACATGGCTGGCCCCATAGGGAGGACCCCACCCTCCTGATGCAAATATACATTATAGGGCTGATTTAAGGATAACTCATACATTTGGGTGATTATACACTCATAAAAATGTCTATAGAATTGTTTTGTAATTCTATTTCTACAGATAGAGGTGACAAAAAATGTACCAAAATCGTACATATTACACCTTCAAAGTGACTATATTTTAGAGAGAGAGCTTGTTGGTTTGTAAAAATCAATTTCTGAGCCTGTCGACAACGTTGCTGCTGTATATGAGTTTGCTAGCTAGTCAAAGACCGAATCACATCCCATAATATCGGACCGCGGGCGTAAAAAGACAAGCGAGCTAGTTGGGAATGTCTCATTTTATGGCTCTTGTCACAGCCCGGTTGGCATCAAAATGTGATTTCAAAATATAATGTCGACTCATCATCCCTTGAAATGCTCAGAATAACTGTAAAACTGTCAACTACACGCTCTGTTGTTGCTCCATTTTCTCCTCTGGAATGTAGCTTAATCAGCTTACACCCTCCTCTTCCACCAGACAACCAAGCTACAGCAGCTGCTCCCGGCAAATTTCCTGCCATTCGACCCAAAGGCTCTGTCATAGATCTCACCGAGGATGATGATGATGTGCAAGGTAAGACTGAGTCATAGCCACTTCTCCCGTAGAATGAAACCTTTTGGATGACTGGATTTGTATTCCATGTGCAGTTTGTTTTTATTGTTATGATAGATAGATCTTCAGTTGCATGGTTTTCTTTGAAAAATGAACAGAAGTCAAACATCTGTATGATGCACACAAATGGGGACGTTATATAGTTTAGTACCAAGCAAAATTTCAAATGGCATCGATCAGGGGTGTCGAAACTCATTTTAGTTCAGGGGCCACATACGACCCAGTTTGATCCCAGGTGGGCGGGGCCAGTACAATTCTAGCATACAATTTAAACAACAACTCCAAAGGTTTCCCCTTGTTGGAGTGCAAAAAAGAACACTACTTTTTTTCCCAAAATTGCAGTTAATGTCTTCTCTGTCTTTTTACACTTTGCAAAGGTATCCGGCAGGCTGGATTAGACCCTCTGGCGGGCCGGGTTAGACAGTCTGGTGGGCCGGATTAGATCCTCTGGTGGGCCGGTTTTAGCCCGCAGGCCTTACTTTTGACCCCCCTGGCATAGCTGGTGCCAAAATGTGCTTACATGATCATTTTGGAGATTCTGGCCTAAACAGTCTGTACTAAAACCTCTATCATTCAGCTCTGCCTCACCTTCTCAGAATCAGTCTTGGCCGAGATAATGTTTACACACTTTTATACTTTTTAGAGCTGCCACTGCAGCATTTCAAAGATCTATTGATCGTAAAAGTATGAATTCTTATTAGCAGGTTTTAAGTGTAATTATGTTGTGCTCTGTTTCCCAGTGACAGGAGTGAAGAGTGCCACTGTTGCAGCTCCCTCAGCGACTCAGCGTCAGCTCCCAGTCACCAGCTCTCTCAACAGTAAGACCGCCACTTCATTATTGGAGCGTTTGAGAATGATTTCAGCAACGGTTCAGCAAGGTTGTTTGGCACAGTTACTGAGAAAAAATATGATTTGACCGTCAAATACACATGGTCAAAGAATATGGCATTGTTATGTAAACAGCACATCTAACTTTCATATCCCGTCTGTCCTCAGCTTCAGGAGCCAGGGCATCGCCACAAGGCAATCCTCAGTTGACAGTCCACCACCGCCCCCCACAGGTGAGGAATTTTGTCTTTTCATATTCCTAGTTTCTTTGATGACTTTAAAGGTGCAGTGTGTAAGATTTGGTGACATCTAGAGGCGAAGTTGAATGTTGTATCCATCACCTCATCCACACCCTTCTGAGCATGCAGGAGAACCTATGGTAGCCCCCAGTTATCGTTAAAACACTATGATGTTGAGTACGACCAGTCAGAGCTACTGTGTAAACATGGCGGCCCCCGTAGAGAGGACCCCGCTCCTCATGTAAATATACATTAATGAGCTCATTTAAGGAAAGAATATTACATGTAGATGATTATGAAAATGTCAATATGTAATTGTTTTGTAATATTTTTTTTGACAGTGACACAAACAAGTGAAATCTCACACTTGCATCTTTAAGTCATCTCTGTCAATTAAAAAACGTTCATCGTATTCAAGATATTTTGGTCATGAATGAACTCCTGTTTATCCTCTCTGGTAGGACTCTCTGTTGAAATCCCGCGCTGGAACCACCACCACGCCGGCCCGCATCTCGGTGCTGCCCCCTCTTCCCGTGGCACCGGTACCGCCGCGTTTACCCTCGGAGGCTGAGCGGACCTCGCCCCCCCAGCAACCCCAGCTGAAGCTGGTGCCCAGTCAGACCGGTATAGTTCTGTCTTGGTGCGTGGCAGAAGCCGATCGGACTTGTGCGGCCGTGGACAGCTATCACCTCTATGCCTACCACCAAGACAACTCCAGCGGCAACGCGGCACAGCAGCACTGGAAGAAGATCGGCGAGGTGAAGGCCCTTCCTCTGCCCATGGCGTGTACGCTCACCCAGTTCCAGTCCGGCTCCACGTATTACTTTGCCGTCAGAGCCAAAGACATCTACGGGCGCTTCGGCTCCTTCTGCGAGCCGCAGTGCACAAACGTGGTCAGCTCCGCCTCCAGTTGAAGAGTTAAATAAGTGTCGTTTTTCATTGGAAAGGTTTGGACTTGGTTGACGTTCCACACATTTAGTATTTGTAAATATCTCGACATAACAGTTGGACTGAGTTTGAAAAGCTGGGCAGCCATCGGTTGGGTTTGTCTGTTTAATGTACGTATTGTATTATCTGTGGCTCTCACTTGTACATGATTGGATTTCTCTGCCTCTCTTACCAAGTCAGATATTTATGTTGGCTCCTGTTACTCTACCCTGATGTTTTTTTGCTTTTCTTGAGGAGACAAAGCAGACTATCCATGTATACTCAAAGAATTGCACAGAAATGTATAACTGTGTGGTAGAAATTGAATGATAACTTTTGTAAATGTTGTCTGGCAACCAGACTTTGAGAAAGACAATAAAAGGTTTTTATTAAAGACTTGTTTTTTGTTGTATTTGCTGTTGTGTGACACAGTAGTGTCCTCAGTGTTTCACTGATTTAAATAGATGTGTTGTTCTTTAAACAAAGAACCATAAGGAGTCATTCCAGACAAGCCACAAGGGGGCGCCAGTGTAACATTGTGCTGCAACTTAATTTGTTACTCAGCCAAATGCAGTGTGACAAAAGTACACATTCTCAACCTCTCATCAATGATATAACTTATGAATCCCAGGTTAGTTCCATGTAATAGATTATAGAATAGATATGTAATGTAAGAGAAAATCCTGTTTTAGTCCCACTGAGGAGACATAAAAGCACAATCGGCAAACAAACGGATCAAATATACCGAGCAGAGAAGTATGAATGAGTATGAAGTGCACATCACCATTACATTTTTAATCTATTGCAGAAGTAAAGTGAGTATATCAAGGTTGCATCATATTCCATCAGGCATGGATGGACTGTGGTGGACTCACCACTGCTGCCTGGGCATCGGTGTGGAGACTTGAGGAGCCACTGAACCTGGAACATAGCTGAAGTCTGGTTTCAGCAGCGACCAGTGAAGTGTTTGAAGAGCACCTCTGGAGAAATGTTCAGCTTATGATTTGAAACTGCATGAATGTTTGTGCACATGCTGTGAATCCTTGTTAGTGGCCATCAAGAAGCTTCATGTTAGTTATGTGATGTGTTTTTTGTTCCAAATGGTGACGCATCATATGTTAAATAATCAATAACATAGCAATCAAGTCATGTTTGACAAACAAATGGTTAACAGGGATCCAGGACCAGTTGTAACTGTATTTGTATACATTTTAACCACTACTACTGATTATTGTCATTATTGATTTATTGATTTATTGATTTATATAACATTTTATAATATGTTTTCTAGCTGTTTCGTCATTTTCTTGCCATTGTATGCTTTTGTGGTGCCATTTGGCTGCACATATATTTGACGATTTTCCTATGCTTTGTTGATGTAATTATGTTAATTTGCAAATGTATAATCCTTTTATTTTATGATAATTTATGTTATTTTTCCAGTTAATGATATTTTGTAATTCTCCTTTATAAAGAATATTTTCCACCACCTTAATTTGCTTTTTAAAACTATACTTTACATAATTTTACCCTTTCATGCTACTTTTTTATGCTAATGTAGCACCACTCTTCCACCTATTGTGATGATTATTGTTATTATTGTATTTATTCATTTTATTTACGCACTATTGTTTCTGTATTTTCTTATTGTCTCACTTTACATGTTGTTCAAAAACAAACCAGCGACAATTTTGCTTGAATGTATTGAACATGAAGACATGAGCAAAAACAACGTTAATAGTAGCAGGTCGCTGTGAACAGGTGTGTTCAGGTGCTGAGCACAGTGCAGCATGAGCACCGGCTACAACAGGCAGCCGTGGAACTCTAGTCCCTGTAATGCTACGTACACGGTCTGTGGCAGGTCTTTAGCGTGTACCGCCGCGGCAACGTCAAGAACAACAATAACAACAACAAAATTATCAACAACTGCAAAATTATGGTGAGTTTTACGTATCTACATGTCTCGTCACTGCTCGCCCGCTCCTACTAAAACGAGCTAACCTGCTAGCTTCTTCTCCAGTGCTAACGAGCTAACTTCTCCTCTGGCGCTAACCCTGCTAACTTCCGTCAATACTGTGGGTTTAAACGACGCACAGACAACGTCTGTGAAATGGTTCCAAGTTGTGTTAAAGTTTCAAAATGAACAGTGTGCTCCCTCTGTGTGACTGTGGTGAGAATCACAGGTTCAGTGTGGGTGGTGTTTGATTTGTGTTGGAAACGTGCTTGTGTTTGCTGAGTCAGTGCCTCAGCGCAGCTCATTGATGAAACAACAGGTGTGTCGGGTTTACTTTCATTTACACCACCATGTTTTTTTAACGAAAGCCCAGTTTGGAAAACCTAAACACATTTGAAGTTTACTTGTACAGACTTGGGAGGAGCAGATGTCATGAGGGGAGGTGCACTTTGCAGCTTCACCACTAGATGTCACTCCGTCTCACATTGAACCTTTAAAGCATCTGGGAATTTAAGTGAAGACTATATCATTGTTGCTTTTTTCTTTTTTAAACCAGCCATAGTTTTACATTACTTATGTACTTTTACTAAAGTACAGGACATTTCAAGGTCCCGTGTGTAATATTTAGATCAGCTACAGCTATTGGTATAGATAGAAGGTAGAATAATACTACTGTCATGTTTTATAAATATATAAACACCTTAATGTTTGAACTGTTGTTTTCACTACCCAAGAATAAGCCCTTAAACCCGGGGCACCGGTCCTGGATCGTCATGTTTTTACAGTTCTACAGAATTTGAGTTGGTTATCCTCCATGCTTAGAAGGGAAATGAGTGGTGAGAGGTACTCGGTTGTAACACGCAACTCTGTCCACCAGGTGTCAGTGTACATTTTAAAGCGCCAGTGAGTAATTTAATACAGTAATACAGTCAGGGTGTGTTTAAGCAGAAATAGAACTGTGAGTTTTTTACAATATTGCCACTTTTAATTCTTGGAGATATTGGATGACTTTTTCCTGCCTCTGATTATTTTCCTCAATTGGTTTCACGTTTGCGCTCAGGGCGCCAGTAGAGGGAGCCATTGCTGCTCTTTTCGTAGACAGTTTTCTTGACAATTGTTGCCGCAGCTCTTCTTCTTTTTCACTATACCACAGAAGAACCAACCTCCGCACATCTCTCTCACTCTCTAGCTCCCCCCTCTATCTGTCTGTAGCCTCCGCCTCCCCCCATCTCTCTCTCTCTCTCTCTCTCTCTCTCTCCCTCTCTCTCTCCCTCCCTCTCCCTCGTCT
>JAFBJT010108953.1:18606-34054 GCA_016785325.1 Chascanopsetta lugubris
TTTCCTCAATTGGTTTCACGTGTGCGCTCAGGGCGCCAGTAGAGGGAGCCATTGCTGCTCTTTTCGTAGACAGTTTTCTTGACAATTGTTGCCGCAGCTCTTCTTCTTTTTCACTGTACCACAGAAGAACCAACCTCCGCACATCTCTCTCACTCTCTAGCTCCCCCCTCTATCTGTCTGTAGCCTCCGCCTCCCCCCATCTCTCTCTCTCTCTCTCCCCCCCCCGCGTCTCTCCGTGGGGGGGAGGAGAGCAAGCGACTGCAGTTGGACTTGTGCTCTGCTGCTCTCTCTCCACCAGCCAGAGGTGCGCGCTTGTCGGCTCCACACTCTTGTATCTCTGGGTACGCAGGCAGCGCCTCCCCCCGTCTCCCCTGCTGTGCGAGCCAGCCCCGAGTGCCATGTCTCATAACTGTGTGAACAGAGGATCGCGGTTCTTCTGAAGGGGACGGTGGCGTCTTGCTTTGAGGAGGACGGAAGACAGGAGAAGACTGACAAGTTGCAGAGAGAGAGAGAGAGAGATAAAAAGAGAGAGAGAGAGAGAGAGAGAGGGGGACCCATCTGAAAGCCCCCTCTCCACTCTCACCCCTCACTAAACAGAGCAAACACGGAAGGCTTTGGAGTATTCAATTTTTTCTTTCGTTTTATATTTTTCTTATTCCTCATCGCGGTGCTGGGAGGTGCTTCATCTTTTCACATAGTCTCTCTTTCCATCATCTGCCTCCTCATCTACTTTTCCATCTACCTTGTGAACAATGTCTTTTTATGATTGAGAGGAAAGACAAAGGAGGGAGTTTTTGTTTATTTTCCCATCACTTCTTTCCTCCCCCCTCTCACCAAACCCCCTCATCACCACCTGTCAGTCCCTCCCTGCCATTTAATCTCCGCTGCCGCCGCCGCCGCTGCTTCCATCCCTCCCCTCATCCCACAGCTCTCCCCGTCTCTAAACTCTGATTTTAAATGAACTTGGATACATTTTCTTCAGCGATAACTCAAACCAAAACTCCATGAATGACTATTTTTTTCCCCTTTCTTTCTCTTTTGGTCCCTCCACACCCATTTTCTTTGCATCACACTCTTGCGGGATTCTTAAATTTGACTCTAGGTAGGTTAACTATTGTTTAGTGTCTGTCTATCTGTCTGTCCGTGTGTGTATTTGTGTGTGTACTTTATGTATACATAAGACACACATTAACACACAAATGCACTCACACACAAAACTATGCCGAAAAGCACAGGATTCAGTCAGTCGACACTGGTCTGGTCACGCATTGTTTTCCCATCCTCCTCATTGTCGTCATTCGTCTTCATCACGACATCCCATTTTTAATTGTCGTCTCTGAGACATCGGTCCCCACATGTCATGCTCCCCCCCATGTTCAATAAAGATCTCAATTGCTTTTGCAACCTGTTGTGAAGGGGGGGGAATCAAGAGTAGGCCAGAGGGAGTATGAGATCAACCTCCAGACTGGTTTGATTACATGTTTTATTTCAGTGTTTACCTGTTTTGATTTGGCACATTTGGGGAAATTGACTCTTTTGAGTAAATTCTATCCAATTAGTGGTATTTATTTTGCAGCATATAAAGTTGGGGGCTAATGGCCATCTCCAGTCATTAGAAGTGTATCCCATTTCATGCTTGATTTGTGCTTATTTTCATCCTGCCAGTCTATCAGTAGCCATTTGCACTTTAACTGCCCCCATCACACACACACACACACACACACACACACACACACACACATGCGCCTTAAATCTCCATTCTCTTACTATTGATTTCCAAAACGTTTCCCAGAATTGAATCCTCCAGCCCTCCTCCTGCATGTTTTCAGTTCCGAGCCTTCCATCGGTTTCCATCAAGAACCGGCCGCCTTCTCATCCAGTGGAGTCTCTCTCCCCTCTCTCGCTCTCCCTCCCTCCCTCCCCTCTCCTCTTGTCTTCATCCTCATCCTCCTATCAAGCACGAGAGACCGGGAGTTGGCATTAGTTGGATGTTGAGCAGTGGATTAAGAGGCTAATGCCCCGCTCTGGATCTGAGGTGTAGTGGCTCATTGTGTGCAGGTTGTAGATCTAGAGACAGACTGATAGACAGATCAAAACAGGGGGAAGTGAATACCACAGCATTTCTACCCCCCCCCCCTCCTTCTGTCTCATGTTTCCCCCTGTCTTCTTGTTGCCTTCACACTGCCACACCTTGTTGGGAACGATGCTGTCGAGCTCGTATGTTCTCAGTATGTTATTAGTCTGTGCATTAATATACACAAACATGGACATCAGGCTTTGCATTTGAAGAATTGACAGACGGTAGAATAGGCTCACGCCAGCCACTTCAGTCTGCCCCCCCCCATCTCTTCTTATGGACTGACAGTGGGTCTTAATGACCGGCTCTGTCCTGACTGGTGTGAGATGTCGTCATGAAGGAATATGAAGAACCACTGGTTTTGCTCTGTCTCTTGCTTTTATGTCTCAACTCTGCTCCTCTGTAAAACACCTCCACTACAGTCAATAAATTATGTGTTACAGAAAAGAGTTAATTAGGTGAGTAGTGAATTAATACAGCACCCACCTCTTCTCCGCTACTGTAGTGTATGCACATGCATGAGCGGTCTCTGCGTGCAGCTTGTCGAGTTGTGTGCACTCCGGTGTGTGTGTGTGTGTGTGTGTGTGTGTGTGTGTGTGTGCGCGCGTGCGTGTATGCGGGCATGCTGCTGATGGCGGTGTATTCTGCACGAACTCTCATCAGCAGGTTCTCGATTAAAGGGTATTTTTGAACGTTTTTTTGCTCGTACTGTTAAACCTCTCTTCACCCTGCTGTGACTAATTGCTTGTTAATCAGGCTGCTGCTTTTGATCTTAATCCATTATCTTTCCATTATTTACTTCTCTACCTCGATGAAAGTCGCACATTATCAATTCCTCTCTCCAGCAAGCACTGTTTCTAATTTAGGCCCAAACCACGTTCCTTTTCTGTCTCTAATCATACGACTTCTTATTGTGTAGTTAAGGTTTGTTCATCAATGACATTTTACGAAGGAGTGTTTTGGCCCTTGATGAGGAAACATTAAAGGAGGAAGATTTTTTTCTCGTAAAAGATGAATTGTTTGGATTAAAGTTGAACTGACGTAAAGGAGGAAGACTTAAAAGAAATTACATTAGAATAGTTTCAAGGCTCAAATTGAACCATCATGGGTGTTTTTATCTCTTTTGTTTCTTATTGATTGAATCAATTTATTTTTAAGGCTGTATTTTTATTGCAGCTGTGGAAATTGTATATGCCTTGATATGGTATTGTGTTTGGAATAAGAAGACTTATGAATCTCTGAGAGGAGATTGGGACTATTCTCAAGTCCTTCTATTGGAGGACTTTCGCCAAACCTATGTCACCAATAGGTTTCTGCAGAGTGCTTATTAGGCTCATTGTGGGCAAGTCATTCGTCGCCATCTTGCCGAACTTCACCCCCCTGTACAGTCTGACTGATTGAGACCAAAACCGTAGTTTGTACCAGGATTTCAACATGTTTAATTCACCTCTCAAGTTGACCATTTTAACATGGGAGTCTGTGTGGACTGACTCGCTTTTAGAGCCAGTCTCAAGTGGCCACCCTGTGATCTGCACTTCTGCATGGCCTCATTGTCAGTCCCGGAGGCTGCTACTTAGGCAGAACCATGGTGTTCACAGAGCCAGTGTAGTGCAAAGGTTTTTCACACTACAGTTGCTATCGAGTTTCTCAGTTTAATTCACAGCAATGGAGAATGTTTGTTGTGGCATTGACACGGTTCCGACTGAAGTACTTGTGTATTTCTTTAATCTCTCCTCAACTCGGTTCATTTGTGTTTCTACTGGATTAAAAAATGTTGGGGAGAAGCAGAGCAAACTTTCAGCCAGAGACATTCTAAGATGTTGCCGAGCAGTTGTTGTGGTCTGCATCACATTGAGTCTGTTGCAGTTTTGGGAAGGTGCATGTCAGGGTGCTGACTATGGGTCTGTCTTCATAGACCGGTTAGAATCGTAAATTAAGAAAGTCTTTTGCAATCGACTTGAAACTAAAGAATGCTCTTCCATATTCTTCTGTCATCCCTGGCCCTAATACTCCTCCGTAGATGTTGCTGCCCTCTATCTCTTCTTCCTCCTCCTCCATCCCACCCTCCCTCCCTTGTCTCTTGCTCGATTGACCTGCAACAGATTGCTGAAAATGCCCAGATCTCTGGAAAGTGAATCACAGATCTAATGTGACTCATGCACCATGCAGCTTTAATGTATGTAACTGTGCGGCATGACCTTCATGAGCACACGCGTGCTCCATAGATGACAACATCGGATCGACCGCGTGTCTCAGAGTGCATCACATCACATATTGCCTAAGTGATCCAGTGCTGTGTTTGATCTTCCCGGGGAATTCAAATTATTAATGAACTCCCTAATCAACTTAAATAGCCAATTAGCAGAAGCGTCATTCGCCCAAAGACGATTAAAGCTAATGATTCCACATTTCCCTGAGCCGAGGTCTGAATCCTGTCTGTCTGGTCGCTGAATGAGGCGACTCCCGTCACGACACAAACTTACTGCACGGTGTTGCAAAACATTTTGTGGTCACATTTGAATTTCTCGTCAGACATGCTTTTAATTTCCTATTGAAATAATCCACCACCCCCAAAACGACCTTTTTAAATATTCCCTGTTAACAGAGCAAAAGTGCCGTTCATCAAAAGTTTCAACTCGATTTTAAATGAACCTCTCGAACCACAAACGGTCTAAATGATTCACGACGTCTTTTTACCAGTGCCATAACATTTGCCACACAGGAAGCACAGAACATTTTTTAAATATAAAGACATGAAAAAGCCCTGATTACATCCCACCTCTCAATCTAATGAAGCATTTATGCTCAGATCTGTAAGCTTGTGCTGGAGTTGAATGTTTTTTTGATTTGTGCACATTAACTGCATGAACTGAAAATGCAGAAAATTAAGACTATATAAAATTCTAAAAGGTCTGAATTCAAGTGTTCAGGTCTTTTTTTTTACTCCTGTAAATATGCTTGAACATAAGCATTCATTAATGGTCCAGTGCCTCCGATGAACAGCCTCTAGTGGTAAAGTTGCATATTGCAGCTAACTGAATATCTCACGCCAAGTTTTGGTTTGTCCATCCTTTGCTAACATGGAAAGATGGTGGGCTCCATAAAAGAGAAGCTACTCTGATGTACTGTAGATAGAAATGGCTCATTTTTACCAACAAAAACAAAGTAATACTTAGGTTGAGAACATTGTAAGCCAATAAAAACTCAATATTCATTTTATATTCCATATGTGCGGATAGATGCCTTAAATCCTGCTTTTAAATGTGACACCAAACCAACAAAACTGTCCATTTGGAATTCGTCCATCATTTCGATCAACCAGCAGATGAGCTTCATTCATAGTGCTCCAGTATAAATTCCAGTGAAGTATTATGATGCATACATCAGTGTAACAGTGTCATTTCAATACTACAATGAGAGGCAGAGAAAAAAAAAATTGAATTTTTGTGAACAACCTATTTTTTATTCAGATGAATAAATCATTGCTGTGTCAGACAGGATTAAGATTCTACACATGCAGATATCCTCTGACAATTCTCCTCAGGCTAAACTGTTTATACCTACGACATACTTCACTTCCTCAGTAACACACACACACACACACACACACACACACACATCCCCATGAATATGAGACGCATTGAAATGCATCGCGTACATGCAGGGTAAAATTGATTTAGTGCTCATAAGCATCAGTGAGTCACTGTGAAGATACTATCATTGATAAGCATTTAGATTTATGATGATTATTGTTATTTTTATCTGGGTTATCCCATTTCAAGTACATTACAATATTGACATCATACATCTTGGTGAAGATCAGTGCGTACCTGATGACCTGAGATGAAAGTAGAGTGGATCCTTCAGTAGAGTGTGTACTTTCACTAAGGCCAAACAATCCTACACATGATTGTGACATTCTCATAGTATAGAAATATTATATAAAGGAACAGCAGCGGCAAAGAAACATCTACATGTGACTTTTTGAAATGTTGAAGACGGTAATAAAGATAGACCATATGTCCTAAATCCATTTTGTAGCTCTTGTTTAATACTAACAAATAAACAAAGACAAACCAACACAATTGCCTTCATGAATGGTAACCACTCAATATTCACATAAAGTAAACCAGAACGGTTAATTTAGCTCTAATAGATAATTTGATAGTGATCAATGAATTTTGTAATCTTATTTTCACCTCTGTCCTTCTCTACTCCGTCTGTTAAATCAATATGGCAGCAAAAACTAATTGGTAAATGATTTATTATTAAAGAGGTTGGAATTTGGAAATCAGCTCATCAGGTCTTTTTAAAACCACCACGTCTGATGAACTGCTCTATGCACCATAACGCACATAGTAATTACATTTCTCTTCATCGCATCTGCTGTTCCTCTGTTTTGATTTGCTTCTCAGAAAGAGCCTGATTTAATCCTTGAAACAATTGACACGTTAATTGATCATCAAGATAGTAACCGAACTCTGCATTATACAGTGTTCAATACGCTCGTGTATTGGCAATACAAAGAAAAATTCTTGGAAACCTCAGTTGTAGGATAAAAGAAGCTGACAGCCGTGATGTCCTCCTTAGGAAAAGCAGCCAAGTGAAAACCCGACACATCAAGGTATGAAATTAAAGAAGAGACGCTTTGATATAAACACTCAAAGACTCTGTGACCCAAATTGTCAGGACCCATATTCAGAGAAAGGAGAAGATTAAACCAAAGCACTGAGAATCAAATATCTTGATTGTATTTGTGAGCAGCGGTGAAGTTGGTCACGCGGCAGCTTGACCGTTGACTCGCGCACACAGCAGCGTTCAGCCCTCACCTACTAAACTGTACGTCCATCCATGGCCGCTCTCACTCTTCTTCTCTTCTTCTTCTAATTCTTCTTCTTCTTCTTCTTCTTCCCCCGCCAGGCTGAGAGAGAGGCGAGCGAGCGCGGCGCAGCGGCCCCACAAACTCACCATCATGACCGGCTAGAGCCAAAGCCAGGCACAGAGCGAAGGAAAGCAAAGCAAGGAGGAGGGAAGGAAGGGAAGAGGAAGAAGAAGACGAAGAAGACGAGGAGGAGGAGGAGGAGTACCCACACACTCGCATACTGCTCTGCTCATCTCCTTATCTCCACGGCAACTGTGTTCACACTCTCACAGACTTTTGCGGGGAGACCTTCGGCGAGCCGTATCACCAGCTTTGGAACGAAAGGGAAAAGAAGAAGAAGAAGAAGAAGAATCGGATGGAAAGAGGCGCATGAACCGGTGTCACTCCACCCAGTGGCTCTCCATCCTCCATCAGCTTTCGCTGGCTTTCGTTCAGTTGATGGTCAACTTGAACAACGGCTCGCACCTGCCTCTCTGGCACCTCACATGTAAAGCCAGTGTTTCCTAGCAACTCGCTGCGCTCCTCACGCAGTGTCTTTTTTATTTTTTTATTTTTTTTGAATTTCTGCATCAACACAGTTGTCACTGATTGTAAACCCCGTGCATATTACCACGCCACTAACCCGCCACCACCGCCGGCCTCTGTATCCTGCGTCCTCCCTGACCCCGGGCCAGAACCCCTCCTCACTCCTCCGTGCGTGACTTCATCTGTCCACTATCCCTTCATCTGAGGCTATGAGAGGAGGAGTGGAATCCCAGATTACTCCATCATGCCAGTTCTGAAGAGCACAGAGGAGATCTGGGCTGGCAATGTTCAAGGTAGGCTCGCTGTTTCCTTACCTGGCCGCCCCTTGTGTGAGTATGTCCGTATCCTGTCTTGGGTTTCTTCACAGAGCATTTGGCGCCGTGCGTTTTAAATAGCTCTCATTAATTGATTGCCAAGCTACTTTGCCAAAGCATTTTAATAGCCGTGGTGGGCCCAGGTGGGTGCTACACGTTGGTGGTGGTTGAGGTGAGTCAGCCCCCCCCCCACGCCCTTTCTGTGTCAAAGAGCTTTGGATGTCTTGAAAAGCGCTATATAAATGCACTCTATTATTAGTAGTAGTTGTCGTAGAAGAAGTAATGGCGTGTCATAAATACATGTGGTTGCAGGCTTATAGTCCAGAGAAACATCCGTCACTGTCCAGGTGGAGTTTATACTTCCTGTCTTCTCTCTTGTAAGACGGACTCAGGCACCACCCCTCGCTTGTTGAAGACCATGTTCCTGTGATTGTGAATGTGGACGGTCTCTTGCTGCGTCCTACCAATTAAAAAATAATAATAATAAAAAAAAAAGTGCAGATTACAATAGCCTCCTCTTTCCAAGTGTGTAGGAGAAGCTATGGGGGCCCTCGGGCATCGAAACATGAAAGACCCTCTCCAGAGCCAACATGGCGAACTCTGTTGAGAGGGACCTGTTCCATATATATGTATATACACTATAGGCTCATTCTGAAGTAATGAAAGGACAATTAGGCCTGGATTCAGGTGATTATACACTATTGAAAACCTAATTATGGATACTATAAAAATCCATTTTGCTCCACAAACTCTACCTCGGTATTGGTCCGTACTCGTGGTACTTTCAGGTGACAATAGATGGGAGTAATGGCTCTTTAGATGTTTCATGTTGGATATTACATGATGCAGATTATTGTGTAATTTGTGCAGACACATCTGGTGCTCTCCTCCAGGATGCGCTTCATGGAGGCACTGGGATTTAGTTTTTATGAAAACCATGAATTAAGGAGCAGGGCACTGAGCTGACAGTGATGCTGCACATCATCACATGATTTCATTTTCTGGAAATTAGCTGTAAATCGCGGCCGATTTTTAATTTAATGTGTATTTCTCTAATCTGTTTTGGAGTAATTTATGTTTGTCTTGGATTTATGTGTAAAAGCACATACACAAGTCATGATTTGTTTACCTTTTAGAGCGATGGAGTCCTCACAGGACTGAGGGGGGGACAAGAGGACGGGGGGCGCGGGTACAAAAATACAGATCGAATGCAGAGGAACGATGGAGAAAATATTTTTGGACACTAATAGCTTCACGCAGTGCTTTGTGAGGGAGGCCGGTGTTGAGTTAAGGGGATAACGAGGCTCCAGCTTCAATGAGCCCATCAACACGACATGTTGTGCTGCTTCACAGGGGAAAACAGGTCTAGACAATAGTCACCATGCAAAGAGAGAGACAGAGAGAGAGCAGCAGCAGCAGAGGAGCAGCATCCTGTTGTACTGCTGCGCTTGTGCTCTTTTCTTGCAGTCTTGAGTTGTGACGGATAAAAGATGTGTTCAACAATTGCAGGGACTTGTAAAGATAATTGAAAGAGGCCGAGTGAGGGATGAAGATGAAACGAAATCTGTGGGAATGTGAATTTACACCTGTGGAAATGGGGGATTCGGGATTAACCAGCTTTGATGGCGGTTTCGTAACTTCACAATTACATAACTGCGAGAACTGTAAAAGCTAAAGCATCTGACCGGAGCATCTGGCATCTCTTGACTCAAGCATGTAATGTATGCAGCGAGATCTCATGGCCTCTCGCCCGTCTCATAGGTGTCACTTAAAGATTTCCGTCTCGTTTCGGCTGTGACGGTTTGAGAAATGTGAATTGTGGTGTGACATCATGAGAAACGGGGGTGGATTAGAGACAAACAGGCAGCTCTGTTTCGATGTTCAGGTAAAGTGTCCCGTCATGGCTCTGTTCAGAGAGGCAGCAAAAAGATAGATTACCCCTCGAAGGGGAAATCACGCTCCTCGCTCTGTTGTTGTATTACATGCTGCACATCCTGTCTGAAACACACACACATCAAACAGGACCTACACTAATGGAGGGCTGTCAGAGCGAGGGGGCTGCCCCTGAGCTGTTGGGGCAGAGGTGCCTTGCTCAAGGGCTCCTCGGCAGTGCTCAGGAGGAGGAGCTCTCCAGCTACCAGTCCACTGTCTGCATTCGGCCCGGGTAGGACTCGAACCGGCGGCCCTCCGGTTCCGAACCCAAGTCCCTACTGACTGAGCAAGTGTGCGTATCACTGCTGATTGGAAGATAGAGAATAAATACAGTCACCAAATTGTATTAGAATCTGATGATTGATGACATTATGAAGCCTTTTCATTCACATCATGTTCCCCTCTCTCATTCTGATATTTCTCCAAACGTAATTTGTGGCAGCAAAAATCCTAAGTAGCCACATCCCTATTGGAATGCGTGTTTGAACATCTCACCCGTGCATGTGGCCGGATCTGAAACGGAAAATGTGCAAAATCCTGCGTCCGGTTCCTGCCAACAGAGCCGCTCCCGGGTTTGCCTCCCGGTGGCATCGTGGATTAGACTCTTGGCAGGATTGATTTTCAAGCTTTTGGCTGAGATGAGTTTTTGTGATCACAAATCCAAAGTGGCTTTTTCTACGTTTGCCTTCACAAGACACAGAATCTGATGTAACTGTCTAATTATGATGCGCCTCTTTGTTGAAGCGTGACTTTGAGGAGGTGTGTGACAGCTGGTGTGTGTGTGTGTGTGTGTGTGTGTGTGTGTGTGTGTCTCTCCACACAGTGGCCTCAGCACTGAGCATACCCACTATTCACTCACTTCATCACATATGCTGCACAGACTCTCCCCAGTTTCTGCCCCATAATATTTCAATCAGAGCTCCCATCATTCATCTCCACAGCCGGGAGTTGCCCGATGCTGCACAGACTGGAGGTGGCTGCATGTGATGTGTGTTTCTGGGGTAGATTCCACCACATCAAAAAGCACCAACGTGACGGCGCAGACCAGGGTTGGATGACGGAGACAGAGACGCACACAGACAGACGGACAGACAGACAGACGGGCAGACAGTCACAGATGCAGGATCAGGTGGTAAATCCAACGGCAGCGTCACTGACAGAGGATGAAGGAGGAAGCTTTGTGAGCTGCGAGCGCGTAAGCAGCCAGGCCTGCGAGGGGCGTGGCGGCGCCGCGTCGTGACGCCGTATACTCTACGTGGTTGGAGAATGTGGGCATGGCAGAGAGGGGATTACCTGATGCCTGCTCCTGCTCCTGCTCTCCTGCGAGGTGGGCAGCTCCCAGTTTTGAAGGTTGGACTACAAAGTGGGCGGAGGCAGCGAGGGCGTACGGGAGAGGAGAGGAGGCGACGCCGAGGCTCACGGACCGTCAGCGGAGCCATATTTGGATCCAAGTCTCCGGCGACCAGCCTTACGAATTGAGCTGTTGAAAGCTCACAGGTGCTGAGCAACCTGGTGTTTGTTGTTTACTCAGAGAGAGGGGAAGGCGGGGGGGGGGGGGTTGGAGCGGGGGGGAGGGGGGGAGGGAGGGAGGGGGGGGCACTTAAAGGAGCAGTGGGTAAGATTTGGTGACGTCTCTTGGTGAAGTTGAAGTGTTGTATCCGTCACCTCACTCCGACTCCAAAGATGGTTGGTACGTCCTCTCTGGGCTACTGTAAAAACATGGCGGCCCCCGTAGAGTGGACCCGCTCCTCGTGCAAACATACGTCCATGGGTTCATTTGATCGTGACAATGTCGGTATGTCATTGTTTTGTAATATTTCTTTCTACCAATAGAAGTGACAAAAATGAACAAAATCGTACACACTGCACCTTTAAAACCAAACGTTTTTTTACTTTCAGGTAAATGTTTGTTTTTTTAATTGTACTTTTTGAAACTCCTCTTGATGAGGTTTAATAAACATAATCCTCACCCATAATGACAGAGACTATGTGAAATATGAATTTAACTTTTTACTTTGACATATGTTCCACATGGAGGAGACAGGGTTCTTATCCTCTTTAGCATTTTCCTCCACATCTGGAAAGCGTCCATGTTGTCCGTCTTTATATACAGCCGGGATGGACAGCATGGATGTATTACATCGACTGGAAGTGCACCGAGGCGTGTAGTGGCCAAACGGCGGTACTGCAACTAACGTCTGTGTTGGTCTAGTAGTGGTACCATGTGGCCCGAAATTACTTTTTCATTATGAACTGACATTGCAAAAAATGTAAGTGTACATTTGTAGAACTAAGTTTTAACCACCTAAGTGCATATCTATCATTCACATTAACCATTGAGGTAGTTTAGCTTTTATAGGAAAAGAACAAAGTCCCTCGTTCGACAGCGTCTCCGATATATTACATCCATGATCGCTGCACGTCCAGAATGACCTATCACATCTCTTTTTGCGTCGTTGGAAAAATAAGAAGGCGCAATCAAAAAAGAGTTTAATCGTTGTTTGCATTTGATAAAACCTACACACTTGAGTTAATGCTGCATTATTTTTGTTGGAGAAAGACTCTCCACACGCCGCTGCTTCTTCTCTCTCGCACCGTGTGAGCGTGCGAGAAGGAGGCAGAGCTAAGAATAGAGCAAAGGGGCCCGACACTGTGATGCTGCCTCTACCCACATTTCTTCCTCTCTTTCTGAAGTCAGTAGGCACTCCACCAGTTTTGGCTGCTATCAGAATCTGCCGAGCAACCGACACGAGCACATTCTGCATCTTTTCCTGCTGAAGTCCTTTTCTTTTCATGGAGGTATCGGAGGCAGAAATGTAGCACCGCATCAGTCTTTCCCCCTCTGCATGTGTTCACCTTTAACACGGCCAAAGCGTCCGTGCCGACACGTACAGGAATTCCATCAGAACTCGTCACGTCCTGTTTATTCTTCCTTACTCCATGTTTCCTGTGTGAATTGAAGCGATGGCGGCCGAACAAAAGAACGAATTTGCGGGCGGAGGGAAGGGTCGAGGCGGCGGAGATGACGGGAACCGATGGAGGGTTTGATTGCTGAGCGAGAACGGAGGAGGTTTGACGACGGGTTCCCTCCTGACGGCTGTTTTCCAAGATGTAGAGAAACGTTGAGAGAGGAGGTGAAAAGAGAGCAACACGTTGCACTGGTGCGGTGCTGCTCATCAACGGGTATATTTAGATTTCATTTGGAACAAAACGGTCCAGAACATAAACTGCTGGGCCTTACCATTATTAAAGCATTATTAAAACATGAAGCCCAAACATCATATACTTTGATCAAATAAGCAATTCAAACTCAACTTAACAGAAAATAGAATAAAGCGACATGCTCGGTTTTTAAAAACAATGTCCATCCATGGACTGGGAGGAGGTGTTTTATTACAGCCTGTTAACTCGGTGCCGTTGAAGAGACCTGAAACAAAAAGTGTGCAGATGTGTAGAAGAATCAGTGAAATCCTGGTTAAAAAAACGCTTCTAAAATCCCTATTATTTTCATTTCCAATCTTTATTAAAGTGGCTATGAAGTCAAAAACCTGTCTCAGCCCGTGTTGATGTTCCACGGCCGTTTAGCAGCACTAACAGCAGGTGTTATCTGTGACATCTCCACTGGGGATGTTCACAGACCTGTTCCACGTGTCAATGAGTCTGTCTCCGTCTGACCCTCAGTGGGGACAACTTGTCAATTAATTAGTTGTGACTTGAGACTGGGAGTGGAGCGCAGGCGGCTGCTGAGGTGAGGAAATTGGCCCTCCAACAGTACGGTCCCCCAAGATGGTGGAATAACGCGAGCTCAACGGGGACGAGACGGCTGCACTCGTCACACTTTTTTCTTCTCTTTTTTTCTTTAATGACTCGGCGGAACGAGTTATGTGTGAGACGAGGCCAGGGGGGTAGAACTGAACCTCTCTGGGGGTAAATTGGAAGGTAAAGAAAGAAGAGGAGAGGCCGACGTGTGTGTGTGTCTGAGGCTCCTCAGCCATATTTAGGCATGTTTGTGTGTATGTGTGTGTGTGTGGGCTGATAATACTCCGATTTATTTGTGGGAGGATTAGAGCTGTGCAATTTTAAAATGATTTGTTCCAGGTTGGTGTCAGATGAAGTGCGGAGATGAGATGTTTGATTAATCAGTGGAATTCGTTGGCAGCTATTTAGATACTTATCACAACCCGGAGTCTTGACTCTTTCATATCCAAGTATCATTGTAACTCGGATATATCTGGCTTTGGGTATTGTTAGCTGTACAGAATCAGAAATGAAGATGCCCCTTTTTTGAAATTCTATCCAACATTTTCCTTATTTATCACACAAATAAGATTTTTCTGAAGATTTCCTATTTCCAATCACTGATCCCTGTGTCCTGATCCCACAGTTTTTTTTGTGGTTTCAGGATCTAAAAGCAATAACACTGTCACAGTCTTTTACTGGATAATCCTCTGATTAAATAGCTGGAACTGGACTCTTCAGACACAGGTACTTTATTGTCAATACATATGTTTCTTTATCAGTGAGAACCATCGGGAATCTCACGAGATCCTCACTCACAGAAAGGACCCTTTTACATAATAACTCGGATATCAGCCACGTCCGTATCATCAGAGGAGCTCTGATCAAGAGCCAGTGGATCCACTTCTATTTGAATGGAAGGGTCCTAAGCTCAGAGCAGGACTCTCTTATCACACAGTCTTCTATGAATCGGGCCGTGAAGAATAATTGTATGGAGCTTTGACTCGTAATGTGTGAGACTTGATGAAGAGCAGCGGTGCAGTGATGAAGGTGCAGGGCTGGGTCACTTTACTCTGCTGCTGAAGTGTCGATTTTCTTCTTTTTTTGCTCTCTGATCATGATCCTGATTCATCCAGATTGGTTCATTTGGGTCCCCCCCCCCCACACACAAACGGGCAGCACCGAGGACACAAGTCTCTGTAGAGGCTTGGATTTGGATGCAGACGGCACCAGTTGCTCACTGGTTTGAGCAGTTGCCTTTGGATTTGAAGATCCCTAGATTGAGTCCAGCTGCAGTGTCACTGGCCATGACACTGATGCCCTGAATGACCAGATGTGCACTGGTGTAGATATGATATAAAATGAAAATCCTATGAGTCATGACATCAGGCACACTTGCACGTGGGAAAGGGAGATAGGGAAACACTGATAACGTCACTTTGCTGAGTATGGATTTTTCTTTTTTTTGTGTCATTTTTAGGAAGAAAAAATGTTGGAAATGGGTTCCAGAGTGAACGATTTCCAAAACTTGACCCCATCCAGTCGTGTGGACATGAGATCTTAATCTTCTTCATTTTTTTTTTTTTAAACTTGTGCTCAGATGAGACCCAATAGGTGACACACCTGAGCCACCATGGCCACAGAACGGCAACGCTGTGGTTCTGCTGTTTGTCGGGGTTGTCATCCATTTGCTGTGTGTGTGTGTGTGTGTGTGTGTGTGTGTGTGTGTGTGTGTGTGTGTGTGGCAGCAGCAGCAGCAGCAGCAGCAGCAGCCATCCGTGAAGGAGCCTGTGCGGAGTAGCGTCACTGCGCCGTTGAAAATGCTTGTAGCGTGGAACAGAGACTAAAGTCGAACACTAAAGCAGTCTCACACACGGGAAACACCAACGCCAGGACGCCAGCATGGTATTTGCCCATTACAGTGGATGGGACAATGTCATTCACTCGCAGCAGCACTCGCAGCAGGGGGGGGGGACGAGC
>JAFBJT010108953.1:58438-83764 GCA_016785325.1 Chascanopsetta lugubris
AAGGAAATGGAAGCTGTTTGGAAATATCACTCAGGTAAGGACAAAACTCAATTAGACAATATAATTTGTTTGATTATAATTGTGATTTCATTCAGTCTCAACTGAATATTTTGTGTGAATAGTAAGTGTCATTCCTCTGTGATGTATTCTTAATATACATATGTTAGAGGAAAGACTAGTTATATTTGAATATATTGTCAGTTTTTGTTGGTATGAATAATTTTCCTGTATAAATATTATACTAATGTGAGTTTGAAATTCTCTATAGGAGCAGAACATGACGGTGACGGGGGGTCTGGCTTGGTGGAACGACTTTGTTGTGGTGGCCTGCTACAATCACATAGACCAGCAGGAGCAGGTGAGACTGAACAATCTACTCACACCACAACTACTAATCCCTTTGTATCCTCTTTGTCACGCAACTATGTCTCTCTCTGTTTTCTATCTATTACAGCTGAGACTGTATCAACGTTCATCCAACCTGGACAACGCCTTCGCCTCGGTTACAAAGTTGCACTCAGACACTCTGCTGCTTAACGTTTTCAGAGACATGGTCATCTTGTTCAGAGCCGACTGCTCCATTTGCCTCTACAGCATCGAGAGGAGGAATGACGGGTGGGTGCATATCATATTTCCGAGAGACAAACTTTGTGTTTGCAAATCAAATTCTCATGTTAATTTATCTTCGTGATCTTTTCTACACTGGACTACATACTCAGCATAGTTTTACAAATGTCAAACACTCTGGCACCTGGGAAATCCCATCATAATATCAGGTAATAGTCTTACTTCGCTACACATTCCTGTGGGGAAAAGCGGTTTATAGTTAAACCTATTCAACTTCTACTTCTCAAATGACGAACCTTGGCCTCAGCCATTTCCCACAGTGGTTTTGATGTGGCAGAGTCTGCCCAGTTATGAATCATTGGATAAACAACTGTAAATTGAAAACATCTCTGCTTGGTTCAGTCTTTGTCGTTGCTCATTGTCCCTGTGTCCTGACTTAAGGTTATGACTCGCTTTGTGTTTGTATTTCTTGTTCCAGTCCAAACCCGTCAGCCAGTGTGGAGCTGTTGCAGGAGGTGTCGATGTCTCGCTACATCCCTCATCCGGCCCTTGTCGTCTCTGTCACGCTCACGTCTGTACGCACAGAGACTGGCATCACGTTGAAAGCCCCGCAGCAGGTTAACACAAGCGCACTTGCGAAAATGTACTCTCTCATAAAGTATCTATATAGTTACGGGTTTAATCATGATTTGCGTGTGTGTGTGTGTGTGTCCACCCATTTCAGGCCTGCATGGCAGAAAGTATTATGTTGAATTTGGCCGGCCAGTTGATCATGCTACAGAGGGATCGCTCGGGTCCCCAGGTGCGAGAGAAGGAGATGCCCGCTAATAACAAGAAGCTGGTGAGTTTGCACGAGCAAATCATCTGTGACATATTTGTCAAAGGTTTCCATTAACAGGCGTTTTCTTTGTCCCTAGTTGCCCTTTTGTCCTCCTGTGGTGTTGGCCCAGTGTGTGGAGAACGTGTGGACCACCTGTCGCTCCAATAGAAAGAAGCGCCACCTGCTGGAGGCCCTGTGGCTGTCATGCGGCGAAGCAGGCATGAAAGTGTGGCTGCCGCTGTTTCCCCGGGACCACCGCAAGCCTCACTCCTTCCTGTCCAGACGCATCATGCTGCCCTTCCACATCAACATCTACCCTCTGGCAGTACTGTTCGAGGACGCCCTGGTGCTGGGGGCGACCAATGAGACTGTTCTCTACGACGGGCTACAGGGATCAACAGAGCCACTGGAGGCACTGTTTCCCTACTGCACAGTGGAGAGGACCTCCCAGATCTACCTCCACCACATCCTGAGGCAGCTACTGGTTCGCAACCTGGGCGAACAGGTGTGTGAGGGTTCCCCGTTCACCGTCCCACTTCATCTCGGTCCATTCACTCCTCTTGAACATTCTCTCTCTCCCCCATAGGCGCTGATGCTGGCTCAGTCATGTGCCTCCCTCCCCTACTTTCCCCACGTCATGGAGCTGATGGTGCACGTAGTCCTGGAAGAAGAGGCCACTTCGCGGGAGCCCATCCCCGACCCCCTGCTGCCCACTGTGGCCAAGTTCATCACAGAGTTCCCGCTCTTTCTTCAGACCATCGTCCACTGTGCCAGGAAGACAGAGTATGCCCTGTGGAACTACCTGTTTGCTGCCGTGGGAAACCCCAAAGATCTGTTTGAGGAGTGCCTCATGGCTCAAGACCTGGATACTGCAGCTTCCTACCTGATCATACTGCAGGTAGTCACTGGGAATGATGCTGCTGAAATGATGTGACGTTTTTAAGAGCAGCTCTAATATTCTCTCTTGTCCCCCACCTTAAGAACATGGAGGTTCCAGCAGTGAGCAGGCAGCACGCCACCCTACTCTTTAACACGGCGTTGGAACAAGGAAAGTGGGACCTGTGTCGGCACATGATACGATTCCTCAAAGCCATTGGCTCGGGGGAGATGGAGACCCCGCCCCCAACACCTACCACTCAGGTAATCGGAGCAAACACATTACTCCTTGAATGCAAATCTCAACTTGTTTTGTTGAGGCATGAATGTGTTATTAGATCTGGATACAGAATTGGAGGCGGGGCCATTTTCTTTGAAAGCTGCTTGCATGATGACGCATGAAGCACAAAGTCATTCCCCTGCATTTTTACCCCCAAAGACCAGGTGCGCTAGCATCTTCCTCTTGCTCCTCAGCTCTAATGCACTTTCATTATAATGTATAAAAGTATGAATAAAGAAATAGTTGTGACACCAAAAAATATATACACTTATTTACAAACCCTTTTGCAATGTGAGTTAAGACGGAAATCATTTTGGGCTGCATGACAACACGTGATCAACACAGAAGTTGCTATAATGGCTTCCTCCTACTTCCTGTATCCAGTTCTTCGATGACATCCATTTGAAATTGGCTATAAGAAGTTGTTGATAGATCATAGTTCAATAAGTATCATAAATATATTATCAACATAATGATGTGTATCCATGTGTAGGAACCCAGCTCAACAGGAGGTTTTGAGTTCTTCAGAAATCGCAGCATCAGTTTATCCCAGTCGGCAGATTCCATCGCAACAGGGAAGTTCAACCTGCAGAAGACCTTCAGTATGCCCACCGGAGCCTCCGCCAAAGGGTAAGGACTTGCACCTAATGGAGAGGGCGATCGATCAACTGCTATTTTTGTTTTACAATCACCTCAATGTCTTCACCTCCTGACAGTCGGGACGCTGAGTGCGCAGAGAACATGTACATCGACATGATGCTGTGGCGCCATGCTCGCCGCCTCCTGGAGCAGGTGCGCCTCCGGGACCTCGGGTGCTTCGCGGCACAGCTGGGCTTCGAACTCATCGGCTGGTTGTGCCGCGAGCGCAACCGCGTGGCTCACATCGATGATTTCGTTCTGGCGTTGAAGATACTCCATAAGGATTTCCTCTGGCCGTTCCCCGTTATTCCCGTGGGGAGTCTCAGCTCGCCACTGAAGAACGGGCGCTGTCGCACAGGTGAGGGACCGAACTGAGCTCATAGGCGGCGTGTGGGAGTTGCACGTTCGACACCCATCACCGGATGGCGAGTAGCTCATGCTGTGTTTTCTCTTTGCTTTAAGTTTTGAGCACGCGGCTCCTGAAGTCTCAGTCGGCAGACAGCCTTTTGACCGCCAACGACATGGACACAGCGCCCCCTCAGGCAGCTGCCACCAACCACACCTGGCTGGACGGGCTGGAGCAAGGCAGCAAAGACATGGACACGGCCTCGTCCGCTCACTCCAACCAGCACTCGCCACAGACACACGATGCCTTCCTGTCACTGCTCACCAGCAAAGGTAACGAGACCCCACCAGGTGATCCCTGACCTTTCCATCGCACGATAAAGTGATGGTGATCGGGTGTGTTTTTTAACCTCTTATCCCAGGGGTGTCAAACATACATCCCGCGGGCCAGAACCGGTCTGCCAGAGGGTGCGATCTGGCACGGGATGATTTTGCAAAGTGTAATAAACGGTGTAGTTGCTTTCAGTTTACATTTTGATTGTATTTTCATGAATCACATATAAGTAAAACAAAGGGAAACATTTAAAGTTGTTTTTTTTTAAGTCATCACGCTATGATTGGACTGTTCCGGCCCACTTGAGATCAGATTTGGTCGTCTGTGGCCACTGAGCTAGAATGAGTTTGTGACGCCGCTGCTTTTGTCCCCCTGCCCCCTAGTGGAGGAGTACAGCATCGGCTCGGCCACAGACCTCACGGAAACCAGCTCGGTGGTGGACGGCGACTGGACCATGGTGGACGAGAACTCGTCCACCCTCAGTCTGAGTCAGGCCGAGCTGGAGCACATCTCCATGGAGCTCGCCAACAAGGGTCCACACAAGTCCCAGGTGCAGCTCAGGTGAGTGTCTTTTTTGACAATATTCTCATTCCATTCACAAGAAAGCAACACGGGTCACGTGACAGCTACGTCTGTGTCCGTCAGGTACCTGCTCCACGTGTTCATGGAGGCAGGCTGTCTGGAGTGGTGCGTGGTGATCGGTCTGATCCTGCGGGACTCGAACGTGATCAAGCAAGTGATCGGGTTTCTGGACAGTCCAGAGGTTCCTTCAGAAACTGTGCAGAGTGTTCGAAACGGTTTGTTGGCCGTGGACACATGGGCCTCCACAGACTGGTCAGTCCGTGTTGTCTTTTTGCTCCCGTTATTCTCTGTCTCTTCTGTTTCGTTGGAATGAATGAAACGTACCACCTTTCCATTTTGTCAAGTCGAACGTAAAATGTGTTCTAACCTGTTCTTCCACCCTCATCCCTCTCCAGCCTGGGTTACAAACCATTCCTCAACCTGATCCAGCCGCAGCTGCAGCAGCTGCTGGACTCGGTGGCGGAGCAGGTGCAGCCCGAAGCCTTCCAACCCACCAGCCAGGCCTCCAAACTCGGGGGCACCGAGGGTCTGGGAGGCGCCGCCGCGCCCAGGCCGGAGGACAGCCGGGGAGCGGCGGCGCAGCTCGGCATGTCGCTGCCATCTCACGAGCCGGCGGGAGGTTTCCCCCGCCCCCCCTCTGAGGACTGTCCGCCAGAACAGACCGAGGAGCAGGAGGAGGAGGAGGGAGCCTACGACTGCACCCTGTCCTGAAGCCAGGCGCCTCCTCTGGACTCCCACTTGTGAGACGAGGAGGAGGAGGAGGCAGATTGTGTGTGTGTGTGTGTGTGTTAGTGAGTATGTGACCTCCCGCAGGTTCTTACCATCAGTATTACCCGCTCTTCAGAGCAAGAGAGCGCTCCCTTGTGGATGCTGAGAGAAGCGACGGGGGCCCGACTGACACCAAGATGTGGCAGCACAACCGGAGACGGGACTCGGCTCCCGTCCCACAGGCGTCACTTTACCAAAATATTCTGTCGGAAACAAAGGTCGTCTGTGTGAGACAGTGTCGGTGTTTGGAAGCTGTGGACCAGCGCAGGAAGACACCATCTATTTTTTTTTTTTTTTACCTAAACCGGTTTCTTATGGCACTCATTAAAAGGTGCAAATCGAGACTTTGATTAAGATTCAGCTCAAAAGACAAAAAAGGCCAGAGTGTATTTGAGAACGGCATCTCGCTACATCGCTTCTCATCACGCAGAACAAAGTCATTTTCGAGATGTGTGTCTTGGGTGTGTGCAGGTCTGTGTGTGCATGTGCGTGAGCAGAAGTTTCATACCTCATTTGACTTCAAAATATTTTTGTTAAAACTTTTTCAATGACGTGTACAGAACATTATTTTTCTATCAATCACCCCCAGAGGTTATATAAAGAAAAAGCTCATAGTATGAATTCTATATTATTCAGGAGAGGTGATAGGATTGTGAATGGAAAACAGTTTGTGGAGCAGTGTCTGTGGTTGAGAGTGCTGACTGGTTTGACCACCCATCGAGTATTTTTCATCCATCCCAGATCTTGGCAAAGCCCAGGCTTTAAAAGCGTTTTTAATTGAAAGTCAATGTATCTGTGGTCCCGGGTTTGGAAAGGAGAGGAAAGTATTCCAGTTGAGCAGATTTAAAGGAGACGCTGGTGCTCAAATCTAATGTCACCATTTTATTTAGGTTTCTATGATCGAATGGTCAGAAAATGGAACACGGTTTCAGCTCCTGGCTCTTTAAAGCCCGCCCCCCTGATAACACCCAGCCTGGAAATCCGCTGTATCCGTCAATATCATGGGTCAGAGTTCCTCAAATTGAACTCATGGTCCCTTTCAGCAGCTTCCTCAATGAAAGGAAACAAATGTTATAGTAATAAGTACAGACTCCATGGAACTCGCTTAAATGCAGTTCCATGTCCTGGCTGTCATCAGCTGTCCGAACAAAGCTGTCGGGAGATGGCAGTGCACGTTTAGCTGGTCACATCCTTCTCTCCCGCTTCATATTCAGAGCTAGCGTAGCACATTTTCATGTGTCTATCCCGCGAGCAGCCACACGAACACGACCACCTGAGGCTATTCTTCATTTTTGGTGAGTCCGGCGTCGGTGGACGCGACGACTGCTCGTCCTGCAGAAATGCAAACACGAGCCATTGTTGTATCATATTGATGCAGTTAGAAGTATGAGGTGGACCCTTGATGCATTTAAGGAATTTCAGGACTGCAAACCTCAAAATAGATCATATTTTCACATTTGAAGAAAGCGTATGTCTCCTTTAAAGCTGTGGAGTAATGGAGGTCTTGATAGTCCTGATCGTTCATTCAGGTTTTAAAGGTCCATTGTGTCGGTGGAATTTAAATTAGTGTTTTTATTCATTTTTTATGGGCGGAAATGGATCATGAAATAAGTTTTTATCAGTGTGTATATATATAATCACCTGAATGTCTACCTTACTGTTCTCGCCATCTGAAAAAATGAGTCCTATATATTTCCAGGAGTGGGTCCTGTTTTGGCAGGCGGCCATGTTTTTACAGTAGCCCAGAATGAACAAAGGTTTGAGTTTAACCACGAGTCAATGCTCTCGCGGGTTCTGCTCAGAGGGGGAGGTGGTGAGGTGTGAGGGGTATTCGGCTGCGGCCTCGCTGCTAGATGTCGCCAGATCCTGCACACTGCACCTTTAAGTGCGTGTGGGTTTCTGTCACCTCGGTAGGATTGTGTTGTTGGGGTTTGTCTGCTTGTCCCTGTGCAGCAGGATCGCAGCTCGATCCCTCGTGTTCAGCGACGCGTCAGTATTACTCTGACAAAGAGGACGATGGCGGCGTTGCCATGGAAACTGTTTGGGGACGTTGCATAATCGAACCATCGCCGCGTGACCAGGACAGAACATTTCACTCAGTCCATCGTACATATCATGTCCCTGCATGTCTGTGTGGATTTCCTCTTCAATACCACATTGCGTTGATGATGTCATTATTATAACTATTATTTATTGGCATTATAGCTGATTAATTATTGCTGAATTGAAACGTGGACGCGTGCTTGGAGTGCACTTCTCTCCGTGACTGATGACCCCCCTCCTCCTTTTAGTTAATCAAAGTCGTGTATCGGCTCCATAGGCACCGAGAAGTTTATCACAGTATTACGTCGTCGTGCAATGAAATGTTACTCTGTCTTTTTGTTGTTTTTTTGTTTGTTTCTTTCATTTCTTCTTCTCTGGATTTTATTATTCATGCGTCTGCTTTGCTTATATTTCCCTCCACAGACCAAAACCACACTAAACACTCAAGTCAAAGCGGTGTCTTCTCACAAAAGGGCAATTTGACTCTGCAAGGCAGCGTCGCCGCCGCCACCGGGGGCGCTGCCGCTGCGCTCGTCGGCCCCACAGCGCCACCTCGCTGCTCCGCTGTGAACTTTTACTTGACTTGAAACAAAAAAAAAAACAAAAAATGGTAACTTGATGAACCAAAGACTTTTAACGTCCAGAGGCCTTCTGTTTGCAAGCGCTTGCTTTGATCGAGCGTCCAGTCTTTATGCAGAGGAAATGAGACCACACACACACACATTGAACAGAAACTCACTCTGACAGGTTCAGTATTTCAGCTTGTTGGTGATTCCCCCTCTGCAAGCGATCTTGTGGTACTTGTTTTCTCAGGGGTCACATGTTCACCCAGGCGTGAACAGCGCCCCCTGCTGTGTACAGTGTAAAAGTGTCGCCCGTCTTCCCCGCGGGTGCAGCAGACGATCCTCAATGCAGTGTAAAGAAAACTCTTGTACATTTACCTTTTCTACTCATGTTTGGTTTTCTACTTGCATTTTGTTTTTCCTCCTGTACATAAAGATCAATAAATTATTTTTAAAAAGTATTTCTTTGCCTCAGTGAGAAATAAACTAAATGTTTTGTTTTTGTGGTTGCTTACCAGATGGAGACTTGGAGGACAGAGAGGAAATAATTGGATCTTAATTCCTCACAGATAATTCGACTCAGAATGAGGTGCAGAAATGAGCCAGGTAACTCATGATCAGGACGGATGCTCCTTTATGCACTGGTGAGATGTCACTAAATACTTGGTATTCTTATTGTCTTGTTTACATTCTAGTTTGGATTCTTGCAAGTAAACAAATGGTGGCAGGGACATTGATCGACTGTACATAATGTTACTTTGGTCATTTCACTTTTTGTACTTTAGTGTATATATATATGGTATTACTTGAAAAGAAAAGCTAAAGCTTATGTACTTTTAATCAAGTAGTGAGTTAAATGTTTTTACTTTATTTACGTCACGGCCTCAATATAAAATAACCTGATATGCAGTTATATACGAAATGACAAAACACCACTCGCAATAGGCTTTTTTAAAATTTTATTTGCTGCACAATTTGCTAATACAATTCAAGCTCGTTGCATAATGTAAAATCATAACAACCTTTCCATAGACGGATCACTACATACCCTGTTAACCCAGATCACTCCCCCACATAAACTCCCCGTCCCAACAGTCAACTCCGACCGACAAACAAATATGCATAAAAAAAAGAAGCAAAACAGCAGTTACAAAAATGGAGAAACAAAGTTATTTTAAGTGTCACTTGATTCACAACAAAAAATCAGTATTGTTTAAAAAAATAATCTCAACTTTCTTCAGAGTAAAAACAATTTTTAGAGAAACGGGCACAACTCAAGACGTCGAAAAGAAGATGAGTAGTAAAAATGACGGAGCAAGTTTAACTTAGAAACAAAACAACAGGCATTAAGACATTTGAGTGGATATGTCAGGAGAGATGTGTTACTCTTCAGTTTTTGATAAGGACGTTTGTGTTCGACTTTCTCCTCCACTCACGTGTGATGAAGATAAGACTGAGTTTACGCTGAACAATGAAAACAGAAAGAAATGAAAACGTTTGGTCTCGGTTTCAATCAAAAATCTCATTTCAAATCAAGAATTCCGATCCATGCGTTTGACTGCGTCAGTCAAACGGCTCTTACTCCACCTCTCATTTAACCTTAAAGGTGCAGTCTGTAGGATTGAATGGTTCCACATGTTGAAGTTGCAGCTGAGTACATACGTTCCCATCCAAACACAGAGGAACCTGTGGTAGCCTTTAACAGGTGTTCGGTTTGTCCATTAGGGGCTACCGTAGCAAACACTGTGTGCAACGTGGCCGCCTCGGTAGAGAGGACTCACTCTTAATGTTACTTCTTTATACTCCATTTCTGATCATTTCACCTAAATCTTACAAACTGCACCTTTTTAAAACCATAAAAAAGAAAAATCAATTCAAATCATCGCACTTCTGCCTGGATTTGAAATGTGTCCAAAAACGTTTCTCCCTCAAAACTTGGTTTTTTTTTGTCTAGAAAAATATTAATTTACATTTCTTAATAAAGCTTTTTCTCCCATTGACGCTCTGAAGTATGTCGGCTGGTATACGACAGCATAGATCCACCTTCTGTCACCTCTGATCCAGTGTATGGCCACCCACACATGCGCGCGCACACACACACACACACACACACACACACACACACACACACACACACACAGGGTGACTTTTCTGGAGAACTGAAATCAAAGTACAAAAAAAAATTGTCCTCAAAGTCAAAATCTATCACTTCCTGTTTCACCAACCTCATAGTGAACCCTTCCATCCTGGCTCACTGATGGACCATGAAGCACACACGCACACGCACGCACACGCACACACCTCAGCCACATAATCACATCTGTCCAGCTGTGCACACTAAAGACAAAACACTCGACTTGAAGCTTCAAAGCTCGAGAATCAAGTTTCAAATCTTCCAAATAACTTTCTGATCACTTTAATGATAACAACTTAGCTAAATGAAAAAAAAATAAATCACCACGGCACTTGATAGCTTCTTCCTTTTTTTGAGACCACACAGATGCTCACTTCCACAACAGTTTCTCTCATAGGAGGCAAAACATCTTTAAAGGTGCAGTCTTCAATTGTTCCACCCCCTGCCAACCCCTCTGGCGAAAGCTCCGCCCCCAAAGACACTAAAGCCTTTTTAAATGACAGACACCACCTTTAAAAGGCCCCCCTCTTGACTTTTCCACCCGGTGCAACACAACATTCTCCCACTTCATCACAGTAGTGCAAATGATCGCCCAGGTTTTTACGAGCACATGTGAAAATGCGATGCTTCGTTTTTTTTGTTTTTTTTAGGGATTTGATCAGCGTGCAAGGACGAACTGACTGGCTTGACTGCAGGGAGGAAGCCATCTTGATTCCGTGCATCTGTTCATCTTCAGTTTGCATTAAAGAGAAGACGCCATTTATGATCTCTCTCGATCTAAAGCTGGGGGGCGTCAAACTCATTCGAGGGTTCAGGGGCCACAAACGGCCATATTTGATCCGAAGTGGGCCGGACGGGTAAAATCACCGCATGATGACCTAAACACACGCAAAATCCTCCCAAGGCCCGAGTTTCTCTCTCGGTGGGACAGGTTCTGGCCCGCGGGCCAGACGTTTGACGCCCCCTGGTCTGAACAATGACATTCGAACCAGACTGTTGAAAACGTGTGTCTGCACTAAGTGCGGACGGCTGTGTAGAGGCAGTGGTGGCGCCGACGGTCACGTGTACAACTCTGCGGTTTCTCGCGCGTGAGGAGGAAGAGCGCGTTACACTCGTGTCGACGGGATGCGTCAGCTGCGCGACTGGAGATGAAGATGCGCGTGGAGGACAAAGGGAGGCGGTGCCTGTGGGCCGTCTCCAGAAGCACCAGTGTTGAAACCTTTTTACATTCTCCCATACAATTCAACAAAAGAATTAAAGGTACAGTGTGTAGAATTTAAGGACATCTAGTGGTGAGTTGCAGCTGAATGACACACCCCCCCCCCGCCCTTCCCTCTCGAGCAGTGATTCTCAAACTGGTGGGTCCGCAACCCAAAAGTGGGTCCTTGTAGAACAGTAGGTGGCAATGACGCCCTACAAAGCGATGATGTCATACAGTGAATGCACTTTTTGTTTTTGCAGCTTCTAAGTGTAAAAGAGATGATCTCCCTCTCGAGGGTCTAGCGTTGAGACCGTTCACTCCCACAGGTGTCACTATAATCTGACACACTGGACCTTTAAATCTCACATCAGGACGAACTGCTGAATACACGGGGCCACGGAAATTGACCAAAGAGAGGGTGAATCTATGGGGGGAAAAAAGAGTGATATAGTGAATCATGAAAACAGCAGCAGCGGACCCATCCTCCTTCATGTGACGCGTTGAGAAGCGCGCTGATCGTCGCAGCCGAGCCACCGGGCTGCTTTTACCACTGCGTGTGATTAGTGGTTGTGGGTGAGGAGGGCGGAGGCAACAGTGGGCAGTTCCAATAGTGGCGTGACTTTCGAGGATTCCAGTTGAAGTCGGGAAACGTTCCAGTCAGTGTGCGACTGAGGCTACGGTGCGGCGGCGGTGGTGGTGTCTGTCACGGTGGAATAGCCGGAGGTGCGTCCTTGTCTGACGGAGGCCTGGGGGCAGGGCGGGGCGGGGCGGAGCAGGGCGGGGCAGGGGGGTGGTGGTGGGGGGAGGTAGCCGTGCGACTCGATTCATTCAGGAGCAGCGTGAAGGAAGAAGGTAGAGCAGTGAGCAAAGAGGGAACGTGAGTGAGCAAAGCAAAGGCACCATTTTTTTTTTTTTTTAATTAAAGAAAAATGGGGAAAAAAAGGAAAAACTATCGCCTTGGTTTCACTGAGTTTCAGGTGACTCGTTCAGTCCGCCGGCTCAGTTTACCTCTGGCGCGTCTCGACACGCGTCCTGCCGTTAGCTACAACTGACACAGTGGTGAGGGGTCTCTCAGGCAGGTGGGCGGGCGGGGCAGGGCCGGGAGGGAGGGAGGGAGGGAGGGAGGGAGGGAGGCAGGCAGGGGGCGTGTCAGTGTGAGTGTGTGTGTGTGAAAAAGGCAGTAGGGCCGGTTCTTCAGTGTCAAAAATGGCCCGTCTCTGTCTCTCGAGGCCCCTTCCTGGCACTCGCCGCCCCCCGCAAGTGCATGTGCGGCTCCTCAGTATCGGTACATGTCGTAGGTGCTGACCCAGTACGAGGGGAAGGCCCACAAGGGCAACCTCCGCAGGAGCTCGTCCAGCTGAGCAGTCCGCTGGTCGTCGCCAAAGAAGTAATGCGAGGAGATGGCGACGGAGATCATGCCCTCGGGGCCCGACGGGTCCGGCTCTCGTGGAGGCTGGATGTGTGGAGAGAGAGAAAGAGAGAGAGAGAGAGAGAGAGTTTTTCCACATCCCAATGAGCGGGATTTTTGAATGCAGATGTGGGAAAAACGTGCAACACATCTGCAACTTCACCTCTAGAGGTCACCAAATCGTACACACTGCACCTTTAATCTGTAAATGATGGGATTTTAAAAGGTCGAACGCTAATCCAAGTTATTGCTATGAGATGCTAAGTGGGGTTTGGATCGCCACAACACAACCACTAAATTAAAGTGTTCCCTCGGATGTTGTTGTTCCTATGTCTGTAAATTGGAATCGATGGAAACCTTCACCGGCTGCAGAGCTGTTTTTGCGTTTGTTCTTAGATGTTGGTGAGTTTGGCTGAAAGGGGAATGTGGGAGAAAGGACCTGGGCGAGAGGCTCTGTGGAAAACCCACCACGTCTTCAGCCTGATACGTCTCATGCGACGGGGGGGGGGTTTAAAAAGTCACCGAGTTTGTTTCGGACAAAAGGAGCAAAGTGTAAGTCTCGGCCAAAAGGACGCGGCCGCCCCTCGAGTTCAACCTCCAACATGGGAGTCTGAAGGGTTTTCACATGACGGTCAGACGGTCAGAGGACTTCACAGACGGGGGCGCGGGATTTAGGGGGTGTTTGTTTGTTGCAAGTTAAGAATTCTCGAGTTCTGTCCAAAATGTGTTTAATGAGATGATATTAACCTTTGACCTCTAAATTCTACAAAGTCGACTGTGGAGGTACAAGTGAAGTGTTTGTACCAGATAAATCAAATTCCTTCTGGATGTATCGGAGACATCACGTTCACAGGAATGGAATGTGGCTGTGACTCTCGCTGCCATGGCGACACGTTTCAGATCCAAACCAGGGATACTCGTGTCGGCGGGCTTCACAGAACAGACGGACAATTTGGCCAGCATCAAAATTCATTTGACTTTTGAAAACCCTCCTCCACATTCGTACCTGTATTTCAAACCAAAAGGTCCACGAGGGGGCGTCAAGGCCGTGAGAGTAGAAGATAAAATATTCTCCGCTCAGGTCAAACTGAGGCGTCCCGTCCCCGAAGGACCAGGTGGACAGACTGGCTCCTCGGTGAGGCATCAGATACAGAGACATGTGACTGGGGCCTGCGCGGGGACGACACGTGACAGAGGGACAAAGGTGTAAAGATGGTGCGGAGTCTCCCTCCCTGCAACACTCCCCGATGAGTGGACTGCGCCTGACCTTTGGCCCTGAAGGTCATCTTGATCGTCCCCCAGCTCGTCTCCTCTTTGGACACCAGGCTGAACTCCGGCGGAGAGCTGGGAGACACGTCTGGGGCAGGAAGGTACCAGTTCTTCCTGCGAACGCACCGAAGAGGAAGACAAAGAATGTAACGTCTGGACAGGAAAACCTGGGGGGCGTTGAGGCGGCTGCGCCACTGACTTGCTGAGGAACTTCACAGGCAGGAACCAGGGGTAACCGCAGAAGGGCCGGTCCTCTCTGCAGTGCGTGCGCACGCTGTCGTTGATCTCGGGGATGTCGGGCGTGATGTGCTGGATGCCCGTGAAATCGAAGCTGTTTATCCACAGGCCCGAGTCCCGGCTCTCCACCTGGCCCTGGAGATTGTGGAATGTCCTGGTCGTGTGCTGTGTGGGGCGGGGGGGGGTGGGGGGTGTGGGTGGGGGTGGGGGTGGGGGGGGGGGGGGGGGGGTGGTTATTCTCAATCCAGACAAACTTGATCTCTGTGATTTATATGAGCAGGTGGAAAAGTGCGAGCTGCTGTAACTGTTGGAACATGTGGAAACACGGTGAAACGTACCAGATACAAAAAGAGAGTCATTTCTCACATATAACGCATGTGTGTTTATGTTTTTGCGCTGCTGTGTGTATAAGTGCGCGCGTGTGTGCGTGCGAGCGTCTTTGTCATTCTGTACCTGCAGGAAGATTCGCTTTGGCCGCGGACTCTCTGGATTTCCTGAATATGGGAAGAAGAAGCCGCCGGACACCAACAGGAACAGGACGACAAACACTGAGGCGAGACCAGCCAGGATCCACTTTGTGCTCCGGACTAAGTAGATGAAATGAAGCTGAAACGCACAAGACCAGACACAGTGTTACTGTTTTACACGGCAAAGTCCAAAACACCGCCGCTAATGAAAGTGTCTTTGTCGATTTGCGTTCAGACGCTCACGAAAAACGAGGAGAGGAAGATGGTGGCCAGCGTGACCAGCGTGGCCAGCACCACCTCGGGGGGGATTTCGGTGCCGCTGCGCCCCATGATGGGGGTGAAGATCTCAAACACCACCCAGATGAGGAACATGAAGTGGACATACGGCAACGCCAGGCCCAGCAGGTAGAGGACGCTGTACTTCACTGACGCTCCTGCAGAGAAATAGAAGAGTTTAGGGTTGGAATGATAATGGATAATGGCCGTCTTAAAGGAATAGTTCACTTTTTTTTTTTATTAATATCTGTATTAGACCGAATCAATATTTTGTTACTGGGTGGCTGCGTCCCACAGGCCTTTAAAGTAGCAGTAATCAAACCGTTCGTTAAAAAGCTGGCATCCTAACTAACTACAGAGCAACATTTGATCTCCCTTTCATATCAAAGATTTGGGGAAAAGCTGGAGCGGCCCACTTGTGTGCCCACCTGCACAGCAATACATTTTTTGAAAAGTGTCAGTCTGGATTTAGAATCCACCACAGCACTGTTACGGGGAACAAATGGAAGAGGACTTGTTTCTCGGCGGGTCACCCTGCCAAGCCCTACGAGACAAACTCTCTGATTTGTACATGCGGGCTGCACAAAGGAAAGTTGATTTGATTTGAACTCTTGTGGCGCTTCCACGGTTTACCTCTGTGTTTAAACTCTTTAGCGAGCAGCAGTCTGGTGGCCAGCGGGAAGGCCACCATCAGCATGGGCACGTAGGCAGAGCACAGGCCCTGCTGGGTCAGCCACACCAGGCTGCAGCACCACAGGAGTAAACTCACATCAAAATACAGGTCGCCCAGCTCCACCAGTCGCACACCCTGCAGAGGACAAACACAAGGATGAACAAACTACAGGTTCGACGGGGTGATCGTATCGTCGTCTGTTTATGCTCGCTTCACCTCTGGGCGTCACCAAATCTTACACACGGCACCTTTAAGTGGAAGGAACCACGAGAAGTCAGGGTGTGCCATGAGCAGAGGACAGACCCAGAATGGTCTAGAAAAGGAAGGCTGGCTTCATGATCGTTTGGGAGTTTCATTCCATTTGACTTTTACTAATCAAAGGTTGTTGAAATCTGTAAAGTTCATCGATTATATTGAAATCTTTCTTCAGCATCGAGGAGACGAGAAGTTCTGAGGATCAAGACAAAGGTTGTTCTGTGTCCTTTCTGGAAAATGGCCACGATCAAACCCGAGCTCCTAATTATTCCTGGACTATATTTATGAATGATGCGTCTATTGAAAACATTTCTGTTGACATGCAAACATGCTTCGACTCCCCAACCGCAAAGAGAGAGCAGGGAATTGACTGGTGAATGAATGGATGTGCACATGTGACTTGACAGACGACCGCACGTCTGACACTGCAACTGCAGTCTGATAATGTCACACGCGCACAAATATACACAAAGAGCTGCTGTTTTGTAACGGCTGTGGAGGAGGGGAAGCACACGGGCTTTAAACTCCCTGCACTTAAAGATGAGCAGAGCCGGACGTGGAGCGATGAGATGCTAAGCTCGCGGAAATACTGCCACCTGCGTCCGATCTCAAAGAAAATACAGGAGTAAAGAGTTGTTAAGAACAAGGTTCAGGGAAGCAGAGGTATGTTTCAAGATATGGATCACGCTGAGATTAGGATCAAGCGGCTCTACATTCTTTCAGCTTCACAAATATTTCTCCGACTTTGTCGCGTGGCACGTTATTAAGGCTCGCACAGAGCGGGTCAACCGGGTTTGTTTAAAGGAGACATTGTTCCAGTGATGAGGATTCCGATTTAAATGTGTACCTTTACCTGCTGGAGGTTACGTGTTTGTAATATTCAGAAATGTCTCGTTTTCCTCTTTGCATTGGCTCATTTGTTCAACCTCTGTTCACTTATTTCACTCTTTAAAGGTGCCGTGTGTACGATTTCTTACACACTGCACCTTTAAGAATCCCCTCCCACTAAAGACCACTCTGCTCCGATTGGCCAGTTAACCCACTCGGTTGAGACCGATCGACTGCAGATCGGCATCTACCCTTATTTTACAGGCGTGCCAAGCTTTGAAACCAAAACAACACAGTGGCCAAATGGTGGTACTGCAACGTCCGTACTGCGCCTGCAGTGCCACGTGGCCCAAAATTGGTAGAAGAAAATACCAGCCTATATAACATGGAAGTGCAAACACGAAAGTACGGTTATTTGTGTGTGTCATGCACCAATGAGCAGCTTTCCAAGGGAAGAACAGGGCCCCACCATCCGGTTCCTGACTTTGTCCGGGGCCCCGTAAGATCAACCGCTCCATGTCCTTTTCAAATCGAAAAGAGAAGGGAGTTGACGTCTCACCCCGTAGTAGAGATTCTTGGCGAGGGTGTGTATGAGGATCATCTTGCCGGTGGCGGCGGCTCCGTACAGACAGATGGAGGCGTAGAAGTGGTTGTACCAGAACATGGAGCGACCCAGCAGAGTGATGAGCAGGGCCACGATCAGCACCGACAGCAGGGTGACGAACCAGCACAGCACCGTGACGCCCGTCGCCCAGGCCAGCTCTCGAACGTAGCGGCCGCCTGAGGGAGGAGGAGGAAGTTGAATGAAGACAGGCCGCTTCGTGGCGAATGGTGAGTGTTTAATGTTATGGATGAATAATAACACTGGATGAAGCGCGACGTCACGACAGGAAATGACTAAATGAATCCTACCCCCATTGCCAGGCAGCGACGCTTTCTTGGCCAAATAGAGGAAAGTGGCCGTGGCGACTATGTAGTTGAGGATGGTGCCGACGCGGGCGGGATACGCCACCACCACGACCCCCAACAAGTCAAAGAACACCATGTTGCCGTGGCGATACTCGGAGGAATCGGCCAGCTTCTCCGACGATACCAGGTACTTGAGCACCGCCAGAATGTTGTCGCCTGGACAGAGGAAGTGAGGTTCAGAGATCAAACATCAAAGCCGGAATTTAACGACGCACAATTTAGCGGCACTGATTTTGGAGAATAGAAAAAGATTTAGTGACATCTAGTGGCGATGGTGTTTGTTGCAGCCTCATTATTCCCAACAACTGTGTAGGATACATGGAGAATATTCAGATCACACTCCCTCTTGCAGCAACATATCAGTCACTCTCTCTTACACACACACACACACACACACACACACACACACAGACACACACTCTAACGTCTGTAACATTCTTACAACTCCTACATCACAAGTCCATTTTAAGATCAAAGTATTACTCACAGGATATGAGGAACAATCTCACAAGCCGTCATATCAATGATCTATCTTAAACACACGTGTGTGTGTATGTGTGTGTGTGTGTGTGTGTGTGTGGGTATAAGAGATATCTGTGAAGATGAAGGCCGCAGCACAGATCAAAAGCATAGCCTCAGGATGAAGTAGCCAAACTGAGTGACCTCCTATTGATCCTGTATGTGGGCACATTTCATATCTACATTCAACAGCATGACTGACGCCCATTTCACTGCAAGTTCTCTACATGTCCCATTCAGAGGTGTGTAACTGTTGCATAAGTGTGAAAGACGGCCACACACACACACACACACACACACACACACACGCAGAGAAAAAAAACAAAGCACCATTGTTCTTTCTTGTGGTCAGCTCACTGTGACCTACAAGAGTAAACAGTGTCTACTTGTTCTAGTCGGGTGCCGGCGAATTTGCTCAGTGGCTTGGCACCGAGAAGAATGTGAATTTAAGATGAAGTTCATGTGAAAAGTCCCGTGTAAAGACTTAAAGCAGCATTCATGACGAGGTTGTGCCAACGTTTTGATTTCATATTTCTATTCATGTTAGTTATAGTAAATCGATTCTAAACAATACCTGGTTATAAAGGTTGCAGTGTGTACGATTTTGATCATTCTTGTTTTATTGTTAGAAAATATTTCAATTATACAACTAAAAAAGTAACATTTTCATAATCACCTGACTGTATTTCCATTCCCATGACCCTTAAATGAGCCCATTCATGTATATTCACATGAGGAGCGGGTCCTCTCCATGGGGGGGCCGCCATGTTTTTACAGTAGCCCAGGGTGGACACACGAAACATCTTTCGACTTGACAACTGAAGTCGACCATAGGTTCTCCTGCACGCTCGATCGGGTGAGGGTTGGATACACCATGCAACCTCACCACTAGATGTCTCCAAATCTTACACACTGCACCTTTAACAGGCCATCACAGGCCTCATCAGAGCTACTGGTGCATCCTGCTCTTCCGCCATTCCTGTGCTCTATCCTCCCTCTCTCTCTCTCCTACATCCTGCCTCCTTATCAACCAACTAAAAATACCTCCTACCTCACTGAAGCCTCACTTTCTCTCTGGAATAATTCATGCCTTTCCCTGTGACTGGGCGTGCACGGGAGATGTGGAGGAGCTGCTGAGGAAGAGGTGGAACCATGCCAACTGTCTCTGCTTCTTAGTGCTGACTGACTGGATCCAGTGCTGAGTAAAGCCAAAATAATTCAGCCGCGCAGCTCCGGCAAATGAGGTAGACCGGGTCCGTATCTAACGTACATCTGTTTGTGCGCGTTGTTGGGAAACGGTGACATCATCTGAAACTGACGGGGTGAAGAGCAAATGCACGGCATATCGTTTTTGCCACAGTGCCATGTTTCTCTTTGACAAACAAAACCTAAAACCTACCACCTGTTTTACATACCTGCTCTCTGGATGGAGTCTGTCAGGATCCTGTCTGCCGTGTCGTACTTTGTGTGGTAGATGAAACCGTTTTCGATGAATGCCAGATCAATGCCTGACAATCAAACAAAAACAAACGTCAAAGATGGGGAAAGACACATGAAAACACTGAGAGTTCGTCTGTTGTTGTGCTTTGGTCGTCCGCCCCCCCCGCTTTTTCAAGGACTGAAAATGAGTGTGAAGTTTTCTTTCGATTTTTCCAAAGACAACATCCTCCATGACCACGCAGACGGTGCATTTGTTTTCAATCTCTCAGATTCTAAGGATTGCGAATGGGTGATGCTTGTTACGGTTGTTGGTTGCTCATACTGGATATTTGCTTGGTAGCGGAAATGTACCTGGGATGTTACCAAAGTCCCTGTAAATCCGAAAGTCTGTGTCAGACGGGATGATGCCGCTCTGAAAGACCTCCTGTCCCACCACGGAGGCGAAGGGGTGCTTGGCGGCATGAACGTACGCCTGCACCAGCCACGGGTTCTCGGGACCTTTTGAGGGCGAAAACAAAAGGAAAAGCTGCTTAGATCTTTTCAGTATCGCATCTTTTCCTCCTCTTACGCTTGATCATAAAAGGTCATTGTGGTGTTACAGCTTCTCCGTGTCGACGTCTAAGCTGGTTTAATGTATTTTACATCCGTCAGCTGTGCAAAGTAAGTGCATCAGATAAGAGTCTAATGTAGCCAAGCAATGCTCCGGCTGTTGGTAATCCATATAGATTACATCAGAACAGTAGAAAGGGTTGCGACATGGCGGACAGAAGCTGCGACTCTCGGGATGCAAAACTCGCAATGTCGGACGGTTATTTCTGTTCCACGAAAACACAAATATGTGCGAGGTAAACAAACGACGGAAAGACCACGCTGCAAAAACCAGTTTGACAAACACGGATGTTGAATCACCTGTCTGGAAAACCACCTCCTTGCCCCCAACACCTGCAGCCTCCAGGTTGATAAAGGCGCGCACCTGCTTGGCCCAAGGATGCTGGGTAATGAAACCGTGACTGGCCTGATGGTGAGATAAGAGAGAGCGAAGGGAGCTTGTGGAGCTTGTGGACAAAAAAACGCAACATACGAGCTCTCGCCGAGAGAAGGGCTGATGGGCGTTTACCTGCAGGATGTTTTCCTCGGCTCCGTTAAAGAGGAAGATGACTCCGTGGTGGAGAGGAGAGGACTGGTTGGCGAGAGAATAGAGGACCTCCAGCATCACGGCACAGCTCACGGCATCATCGCTGGCACCTGTGATGAGGAAGCAAGGGAACAAGAGTAAAGAATTCTCAAGTCTTTGACAAGCACTGCTCATTAAGCTGGAAACCCGCTGCTGTTTATACGGAATGGAACTACTTGGTGTGCAGCCCTTTACTTGAAGACTATCAAAAAGGCTTGTGCTGTTCCTTGGATGCCGTGTTCCTCCGAGGAATGCCGTCTGGCACTGCCGACCCAGCACACAAGACGACCCAGACAATTCTCCTTTGTGTTTCCCCAACGGAGGAACAACCGGCCAACGACTATCAGAGCAGCGATGGCAAGAACAGCTTTTTTTTTAAATATCTGGAAGATCCATTTCTTCAACTCTTAACATACAGTATTCGCACTCTCATCAGTTTCTCTTTAAAAGGTCTAGAACAAGTCATCATTCAACATGCCAGTTGACTGACAATCTCACTAAGCAGACATCTAAATATATAATGCTATAGCTGTTAATCCTTTCTGTAACAAAATGAATGAAAACCCATTCATGAAAAGTTGCAATGTAGGCTGTTTTTTTTATCAATTATCAATTTACCATCATTTGATTGATTGATTTTTTTAAAATATATATTGCTTCTTTTTTAATCTAACAGTGGCCCAGGCTATTGTGTGTTTCTCTGAACGGGGCCCTCAGAGGAAACAGACATCCAGAGTTGAGGTTGCATGTTGCAGCTTCATACCTCACCTCATCCTTCCCTTCAAAACAGAGGCTCAAAGTGAGATAAAAAAAACCAAACAAACACAGGTGACAGAGCTGATGATGCTCCCGGACGCCACAATCGCACAAAATCACAGCTGTGTGACGACAGCAGCAGCAGCAGCAGCAGCACAAGGGGAAAAGGGGCTGATGGTGATGGTGGTGATGGTAAAGAAAAGAGCATGTGACACGGAGAGATGTTGGACACAATCCCATTGAGGATCAATGAGAGTAAACGTAAAAAAAAAGTGAGAGAAAAATGTCTGAAAGATCAAAGCGCGAACATCATGTGCTCCGGCTTTCTGGCCTGCATGTGTTGGTGAGGTGGAGGAGGAACCCCCCCCCCCCCCCCCCCCCCCCCCCCCCCCCTCCCGCCCCCCCTCCCCCCGCGCCCCCCGCCCCTCCCTGTCTGAGCACCATTCATGCTGCTGTCGCCGCCGCTCAACATCAGTCACATATTAATCCTTGTCCCTAAAAAGCTCCTTCACTCGGTGCGAGGAAAAAGTCAGAACAATTGTGCTACGCTTGGTTCGATGCATATTAAAACCACACACTGGCCCTTTAACGCTTGCCTTTTGCTTTTTTTGCTTTTTTACACAGGCAAATGTTTGGAATTCCAAGAAATCAAAGGGCCACGGGCGGCAGTGGACATGAGAGACTACGTGGTGTGTATCCCCCTGGTCCACACCTCTTGGATCAATTTCCTTTGGGCCATAGAACTGTGTGTGTGTGTGTGTGTGTGAGAGAGAGAGAGAGAGAGAGAGCTGGAACTGGCTCTATGTTGTGAGGATAAACATTTGAAGTACTGAACACAAAGAGATCCTGACAGGATAGGGCCCATCATCAACAAACGCTGTTTTCCCTGCACAGCTCAGGTGTGTCTCCCCACACGCTGAGAGCAGCCATGTGACTCTTTGCAGCAGGACATGCAACAGATCCACTTGTTCTCGATGCTGGATGTTCAGACACTCTACTGATGGTATCAATAAGGAGAAGTGTCGCCGCTCAGTGTGGGAAAGAGCTTCGCAGTGCGAGCGTGGTGGAAATGTGTTGTGCGCCTCCGTCCAGTCGACATCCTGGTCCACTGAAACTCAAGCAGTAAAGATGTAGTGTGTCATATTGGCCTTTGTCCTATTGGCAGAAATGGAACAGTGGAACATTGTCATACCCACAATGATCAATCGCTGATGCGCCTATCTATCCGTTTCTCTTTTATCCATGTTGAGATCAATGGCAAAATTTGGACGAGGTCTCTCTCGGCTCTCTCCCGATATTCATACAAACCGACCGATTTGCTGTTTGTGAAGGTTTCAAACGGTTCAACTTCAAGGGGTTTTATGGCCTCAGGATCGTTACGCGCAGATTAAAGATCTCTGCTCAGCACCGCAGAGGAAGAAGTCTGACTCTCGGAATGACTTACACTTCCCTATAGTGGAGGACAGAGACGGGTAAAGAGCAACTCTGCGCACAGGCAGAGCCGGCAGGTGTCGTCCGTCTAACAAAGAACTGTGAAGTAACAGTGAAGTTACCCTTTGGGCCTAAGATCCAGGTATTTAACCAACAATGACAAACAAATGGACAGAGGCTTAATCATTAACTCCATTCAGCTGAATCAACAGGAGATGTGCTTCAGATGTGGTATTTGTTCAGGATTTGAAAGTCATTTCCTTTCCAGTATGTTAATATATGGAGCCGCACTCAGGTTGTGTGACAACGCAACGGGACTTTTACCCACAACCTGTCGCCAACAACCTCTCGCTCATTAGTAAATGACTGATGCAGAAAGGCAAAGACAAACACTTTAATACCTGGACTGTTGGCCACTGTGTCAAAGTGGCAGTTGGCCAGCATGAGATGCCTGGCCCCGGCTTTGGGCTCCAGCCTGACGGCGATGTTGGTGACGCGGTCGTAAAAGCTGGTGAAGCCTCCCAGGAAGTCGATGGAGAAGGTGCCGGTGGGACGCTGCACGTCCACCGTGAGCTTGTTGGGGCCCGCCTCCGTCTCGGCGCGGATCTTCTCGATCTGCTCCAGCAAGTAGCCCACTGTGAGGACTTCGTTCTCGGGGCTGCCCACGGGCCGCGGGCCCACGCTGGTGATCAGCTCCAAGTGTCGTCTAGACGAGGTGGAACGGGTTAAAGACCAGGAATCATTGTATGTACGGTGTAACGCCACATGCGCTCACACGTTTCAAAGCCCCAATCCAAAATACAGGCAGAGCAGGAGCTGAGGTGAAAACAGGTTCCAGTTTGACTACTTCCTCGCAGGGTCTGCGTTTTATGAATTCACGCTGAACTGACGCCAAACTGCCCTCAACGTGTTTAACATCACGTGAGACGCTTTACTTTCCCACAGCATGAGACATATTTGTTTGTGTCTGATTCTGAAAAAAGGAGTTGCTTAATATTTGCGCCTTTGACCTTGTGACTCCAAACGCTGTTGGTTTTAAGTACGTTTCGTATGAGTTAGCAAAACTGGAACATGTGTCGGTGGCTCCTAGAAGAGAGACACCCTCGGATTCAGTTGGAGTAATGTGAGCCAATGTTTTTTCTTCTTCTTTCAAATAAGAGAATTAATTGCCTTTTGGTGCTGGAATGTAAGGTTCTGACATGTTTTGGAATATGTTAACAGAGTATGAACAGAATATGTCTCAGGTACATTTAGGTTTACATCACTACTTTCTGGTATTTTCCAGTCTTTAACACACGGACTTGAAGAGTGGAAGTTCCAGGGTTTAGATGAAATGGTCAAAGTCACTGTGATGATCAGAAAAAGGAACTCTCCCGTCAGATGAAGAGGAAGAACAAATAAATGACAGGTCACAAGCCAGGATGAACTCATCACTTACTTTCACATTCATTTCCCAGCTTTTCGTGGGAGGTCTTAGGAGTAAGAATAACTTGCTCTTTAACACAGTTGCACTACAACTGAATAGATGCTTTTACTCTCATCTTTAACTCTTGAATCTTATAATTCATATCTGGATTTGCAGCGCCTGAACACATGAAAGCCGGAACTGTGACCAGAGAAGCTCAGAGCCCTAATCAGTTCAAATGCAAGCGAGCCTGACGCACTGATGGAGCCGGGGGCCAAATGATGGCAAATCCCACTGCCCGGCACTTTGGGTCGCGGGGCCGTAATCCGCCGCCTCTCCGCGTCCAGCTCTGATGCTCAGCTTCTATTAATGAGCCAGATGTTGCGGATGATCTTTTGCATGGTGGTGCAGGCTGACATGGTTTTCATTCATGCTTTATTCATGTGAAAGTGGAACCCTCTGTATCAGTATTAAAGCCGGGCTGAGATGAGACTTTATTTTCTTAATCCCAGGTTCGAAATGTTTACAATTTGTAAATCCTTTCAATAGTTATTTGTACGGACGTTTGCAATTAACGTACACAACTCGATTACATTACCTCTTAAGTGTTTCTTAATGATCCCGAAGAAATGATTGACTTAAAAAAAAAAAAAACATGTAACAGCTGATATACTGTACAAACTATTGTACTACTAAACTACTATTTGGTACAGTGTCGTTGTTTACAGGTTATTATGCTGTGATTTTACTGGTGCCGCCCACCTGAGCTCAGACTGGGCCCGCGGTGGCACCCAGAACTAAAAGGAGTCGACTACATACTCCATCAACTGATCCCGCTGTCAAGCTGTTAACTTGATCAAACATTGGGAGACAGGACCAGCGATACACAAGTTCACTGAGTTCATGGACACCCCCGAGATATGTTGACCCCAGTTACATGAGGTCATGTACAGCTACCTCTTTTTATGGCTCTAGCACCATGTGATCTAAGTCCCTCTCAATATTTACTTTTGAAGTTTCTTACTGTTTGTATTCAAACTTTCATATGTCACTTTTAATCCATCTTC
>JAFBJT010108953.1:86501-99001 GCA_016785325.1 Chascanopsetta lugubris
ACCCATTTCTGTGGCAGCGTTACAACGCCACTTAAAGGCCTGGAGGCTATACAACAGCGTTCTCAGTTGTTTCATGTGGACATCCACCTTTCTTGATAGAATTACGTCTTCACAGAATATTTTTCTTTTATTTGAAACGAAAATTGTCTGTGTGGCCAAGGCCTCGGACAGGAAACCGATGAGAAGCCAATGGAGACTCTGCGTCAGCTGCAGTGCTCAGTGTTTGGAAAGACGTGACATGAGCTGCATGCTGAGAGGGATATTTAAATCAGAGCCAAGCATTAGAAATTCAATACACTTGAAAATCAGTCTGTATTTTTTTTCCCAGTCCGCACGCCCCACACCTGTGACCCATTTTTGTGTCGCGACCCACAGGATGAGGATAACGGATACAAAAAAAAAGAGAGCGAACTTGCTCCATATGTTAAACAGTAGTAATTGAATCAGTAATTGCCTGATTTGCATATAAATCGTAGCTGAAATAGATGTATTAACATATGAAAAGTGCACCTATACACACATGCACACACACGCGTGCATGGTGTTGCAATATCAAGGAATAAGTGCATCATCCCTCATTGTCCTATTACTTCCCCAGTTTCCTCCTGGGCATGTGCTGATACACACGCACACGCACACACACACACACACACACACACACACACACACACACACACACACACGTACACACACGCACACACGCACACACGCACACACAGACTTTGTTGGGCTGAATAATTTCCGTTGACTTCCTGGTGCATCGGCCACCGGAGGCGGATTCATAAAAGCAAAGATCTAAGACATTACTTCACATGATTTCATTAAAGATGTGTGATTGCATTAAGCCCATTTGTTACACGCCAGCGTTGGTGTACACACTGTGAATGTGTGCGTGTGTGTGTGTGTGTGTGTGTGTGTGTGTGTGTGTGTGTGTGTGTGTGTCGCCCCCGTTGTGTAATTTGATTCAGGGGATTTCCGAGCTCATTTTCGTCACTTAATTAACTATAGAGGAAGAGAAACGCAGTCGCGGCATCTTTTTTTCCTCTTCTTCCTTTTTCTCTCTCGCTTTTGTTTATCTCTGGGCCGCAGAGGTGTGGAGTCGTCTGGAGGTGTTTGGCATCGCACGAAGATTAACGCCGCGGAATCTCTTCGATGCTGATTAAGGGGGTGGGGGGATGAGGAAACGGCCCTAATGAAGCCTCATTCCTCAAACATCCACTGTGTTTCTTAATGGTGTCATGTAATTTATTAGTCCCTTGTGAAAGGGGCCCATTATGGCAGCAATTAGAGCCATTCTAGTGGTATTTTTTTGTTTCCGCCGCCGCCTGCACAATCGGAAATTTGAATATCGTACCCGATGATATCCCCCATAATAGCACCAACCTTCACAATTACCCCTGACTTGTACTAATTACAGAGAATTAGTCCCAGAGACAGGTAGAGATATCAGATGCTTGCATCAAGTGTTCGCTTCAGCTGATTATGAAGGAGCAGCATCTACACACACACACACACACACACACACGCACACACGACTCTCCCCATAGGCCTAATTGAGTCTTGGCAGATTCCAGCGCTGTTTATTCAGACCCTGATTACACCTGGGATAAAGGCTTCAATTAAAACCCAGAGTCGTAATGATCTCGTCTCAAATGCCGACCGTGTTGCACCGATGGCCTCCCACCAGAAAGGTCATCAACACTCACAAGGCGGCACATTGTGCCGTATCCTTCCCTTTTTGTTTCAAGATTAAACACTTGGCCGTGAGAGAGAGAGAGAGAGAGAGAGAGAGAGAGAGAGAGAGAGAGAGAGAGAGAGAGAGAGAGAGAGGCCTTGTTGAATGCTAAACATCATAAATACTTAATCGCAAACTCTCTTCTTCCCAGCCATCGGGGGAGGGAGACAACAAAGTTAGTCATTTAAAGGTACTAAATCCAGATATTTATTCTATCTGTGTTTATATCGCGCGCCGCCTCGGGGCTACAACCGCACCGAAGCCTGATTAACATGCTGACGACAACAGGAGCAGACATGTTTGTGTGACTTGGGCAGTTCACCAGAGCAGAAGCATGCATTGCTCGCTATTGACAAATTTAAAGCTGCAGTGTGTAATATTTGGTGACATCTAGAGGTGACATTGCATGTTGTGCACATCACCTCACCGTCACCCTTCTGAGCATGCAGGAGAACCTATGATAGACTTCAGTCATTAAAACTCAAAAGATGTTCAATATGTCCACTCTGGGCTACTGTCAAAACATGGCGGCCAAAACACAAGGGGACATGCTAAACGTATGTCCACTTTTACTTCTGTAAAAACATGGCGGCCTCCAAAGAGAGGACCCACTCTTCACGTAAATATAAACATTATTTTAGGGTAATGGGGGAAAACATTTGCGGGATGTCAGTATGCAATTGTCTTGTACCATTTTTTGGAAGGGACAAAAATGACCAAAAACTTACACATTGCACCTTTAAAGACCTTGTCTAAAAAGCAAGTCATACATTGGTGTGATTATATATTTGTAAAATCTGTAAAATGTCTATTTAATTATTTTGTAATTCTCCTTCTACAGATCGAAGTGAGAAAAATGATCTGAAATCGTGCACACAAAGAAAAGGAAAAAAAAAAATACTCTTCACGTTAATTGCTTCATTTCTTTTCTTTCTGGTAAACTCAGAGCGATGAATTATAAATGTTTACTTACACTATATGGAGGCGTCAAGGTCTGTGTCCCTGGATTGTGTCTGAAATAATGGGGGTTGCAGGGAGAGCTGGTGTCAGGCAGGAACCTGATGAGGCCGCACAGGAAGTGGATGTGCTTTTCATCTCCCGTTTCTCCAGGTTGCATCAGTTCCTGCCTGTCATCAACATATCCCTCCTCATGGGGGGGGGGGGGGGGGGTTATACATGCGGGGGGGGGGGGGTATACATGCATGGGGTCTAAAGCGACATTTCCCACCCCGTCAAATCATTTCCTTTTATTCCGCCATGACATCATCATTGTCATCCTGACACGGTGCCTATATGTATACAACTGTCAACGTAAGTCGTTTTGTCAGCTGTGAGGCGGGTTTACTTTTTCCCGCTCCATATCTAATTGTCACAGGGATGAAACGTTTCCTCGCAGCACCATTCACCCCTCATCCAACCTCTGCTTGCATCATGGGAGTTCCTGGCATCCGCTGCTCCAGAGGCGGCTGCAGACTGACTGCTCCTATCAGCGTCTTGCTCGTATGTCATCCTAAAAGAAAGTGTTAAAGATGCAGTGTCTACGATTTTTGGTCATTTTTGTCACTTCAAAAGATATTACGAGAAAAGTACATACTGACACTTTCATGGATTTATAATCACCTAAATATTTTAATCTTTTTTTCCATTTCCTTAAAATAAGCCCATGAATGTATATTTACATGAGGAGAGGGGGGTCCTCTCTATGGAGGTCGCCATGTTTTCACAGTCGTGAAAGTGGACATACGAAACATTTTTTGAGTTTGAATGATAACTGAAGTCTACCAAAGGTTCTCCTGCATGTCCGTGAGGGTGAGGTGACGGATACAACATACAACTTCACATCTAGAGGTCACCAGATTTTACACACTGCCCTTTTAAGATATAGACGTTTATTTGGCACTGAATTACAACTGATCTGCCATTCCTCTTTTGTTTGCTGCTTTTGTAAGGATGCCAAGTGGCAGAATTATATGTTCATGTAACATAATATTATATTTACATAAACAGCGAATCCCTGAGGCTCTGCAGTCAGGCATGGACATACATTTTCTTATATATATATATATATATATTCACCAAAGATGAAACTTTTTTTGTTTTAATTTTCTACACGAGGGAGTTCTGTCCTTGCCCTCGCACCTCTCTGCGGGGCTCTGCTGAAAAATGGTGATTCACCTGTGCACCAGTGCAATGTTTGATTCAAAATGTGTTTACCTTCAGGGTTGTTTCTGTGCTGATGATGCAAGGTTGCTCTCGGTTTTACACCGTCACACTAACTCAGGCCTCAGTGTTTCCCACAGTGCAACTTAGCAACGGAGCATCTGTCCACAGAATCCTCTAAAGCTCCACAGTGAACCTATAGTCCCATTACTGGCTATTATCTGTTATTCAAAATCCAGACCTGCTACCCATTCACATCAGAAACCTGTTTATCTCTTTATTTATTCATTCATTCATTCAATCAGCCACGCATTCATCCTTCCACTCATTGTTAAATGCCACATTCCTGCAAAGGTGCAGCCTTCAGTATAGATATAGTGTGCTCACACTACACTGTACAATCATGCTGTAAAGACATGTTGTCTGGGTGAAGTGGACATGGTCCCATGTTATTTACGTTGGCATGAGTTCATAGTACAGCTATAGCATCAGTTTAGACATTTCAACACTCAGAATGGGAAGACTGGGATTGAACCAATGACCTACTGGTTACGTGTTGACCAATCTGAACCTCAGCTACATTCTGTATACTAACCTAGTCAGGCTCTTTCAGAGTCGTCTCTTAAGTAAAGTTGACTTGAGTAACTCATTCGAATGAACATGGGTTTTCAATTTAAACTTTTTAAACTAGTCATTTTGCATCATAACAACAAGCCCAGAGATACGATGTTATACTGACATAGAACAGCATCCCAAAATGACATTGCACAGTATCAGTCCTACCACCTACACTTTCTGAGTAATATTCCTTTAATCCCACATGCTGCATGCACACCATTTCATCCATTCCAACTATGTCCATAGTAACTCGACCACTTCTCTTTTGTGGTTGAGCTGTGTTTTTAAAATTGATGCATCACCTGTGTTGCTACATCACTGTGTTTGTTTGTAGCTTGTGGCTAATAGGGACTAATACATTACTATAGCACTTCCTGTGGACATTTGTCTTTACTATGTGATCCATTGTAATGTTTTTGTATTCATTTACTGTAAAGTATCTCAGTAGTTACACCATTGGAACTAAAGGCCATGAGTTCGAATCCCGGTTAAACCATACTGCAGTGTCACTGGCCCTGACACTGATACCTCCCAAATGGCCCAATGTGTACTGGTAGAAACACCCTGCGACCCAGATTACTGGATAGGCGGTTGAAGATGACATGACACGCAGTCAGTATAATCTTTGCCCGTAACACCATAGGTTCGTGACCCAGTGTACAGGTCGAATGCAAATTACCTGCAAAGCCCACCCACCCAAATTGCACCACAGCCTCTCTGCCTCCATTCTCAAAATTTCAAGATGAGTCAACCGACGGCACATGTTTCCTCAGACTGTTGCTAATGGCTGGCGTCCATCATTGGTGGTAAACCCCAACAATCTGTTACTTCCAAGCGAGATCGTACAAATATCTTCAAATATTTTGCAAACACCGGTCAACCAGGCACCACTTCCGTCTCCTTTCGGTGGCGAAACAGATGATTCGGTTCAAGCGCGGCGGAAGGAACAAGGCGTCTCCTGTCCAAACTGAAATATGTGTCATCATGCACTCGATGGCGGAGTTACCTCACTCCCCCGCCTCCTCTCTGAACATTGCATGACTCACTAGGTTAAGATTAATTCCTTCCATTGCCACTCATCCTTGGTATCTTAATATTGGATTTTAAACTTGCACCAGACAGATGGAAGAAAAAGAACAGAACACTCACCGTGTTTTGTTTCTCCACATAATTTCCTCTTTTAAAACAAAAACACCTTGAGATTAAAAAGTGTTTTCCATTAATGGCTCTCGCCACCTCCTTCTCTCCCTTCCTCCCTCCTTCTCCCTCCCTTGTTATCAGAGCATGCTCGGGAAATGCGAGTGACAGGCTTCTGTTTCCAGCTAATGCATTTGCCCTTTTGCATATATAAATTCGATTCTCCACGGCATGCAGACGGAGGCGTCTGAATGTGACAGGTATCAGTGTCGGGATCGGCTCATCGGAGGGCGCGGCGCTGCACAACCTCTCCCTCTCTCTGCTAATTCTGTTATAAAGCCACTGGGAACTCCCTAATAAGGAGCAACAGAGCCTTGATGTTTGGCCCTCCGGCGAGCGAGGGAGTGTTTGTGGGCGGCGTATGTGTGAAGACACACATGCATATCTTATGCGTACATATACAAATGCTTGGCAAATGCATATTTCCACTTGTGTTGACGCCTCTGACGAAAAAGTGGAGCCACACGCATAGCCACACATGGAACCTTTTCCACCAAACCGGTTCTAGTGAGCGTTCGGTGCAGGGGCACCGAATAGACGTCATTTGCTGGTTCAGCTCCCACACCTCGTAAGAACACCTTTGTGTTCCCACCGAGGGGCAACCTTCAGTGCAGATGGATGAGGCAGAATAGGAAGTGAAAAAACTTGCAGTTCATAGATTAACCACTGGGGGCTGAGAGCAAACCCCCATAGACTCCCATGTTAAAATGGCCAATTTCAGAGGTGAATGAAACATGTTTAAAGCCTGGTACAAACTTCGGTTTTGGTCTCAGTCAGTCACGTGTTACCATGACAACTGTACAGGGGGTATTTTTTTTTCAATCTCTCTTATTTTTATGATATCAACATTTGAAATTGCACTTGACTGACACCCGAGCCGACGTGTTATGTACTGCCGCTGAGGTGACTGTTACGGCTCGTTGCTTTCCTGCCCTCGTGTTGTTTCTGGTGTTTTATTGTGAAGCCCTGATCCTTGTGTGTGTGTGTGTCATGTTTACTTCCTCCTGTTCTCACGCCCCTGATTATCCTGATCACCGTCACCTGTGTCTGCGTCCGTACCTGTTTTCCATCCCCACTCACTGTTTTGTGTATTTAACACCCCCCCCCCCCCCCCCCCCCCTCCTTCCCTCACAGTCTCCGTCGTGATCTCACACTAGTGTCACCGCGGTCCGCTGCTCACACCTCGTGAATCACTTGTCTCATTTTGGATGACTTGTCTCCTGTTTCCGTCTTGTTTCCCTGTCACCCAACCTTGCTTGTTTTTGACTCCGCCTCTGCTGTATCCCTTGGTACCCACGTGGTACAAAATAAAAGAACTATACTACGATCTCCGCTTCTGCGCTTGGGTTTCCTGCCCAAGATCTTGACAGTGATGGCACCACGAACCGACCCATAGCTCCATGTGTGTTCTGCCTCTTTGACCCCTTTTGAATGAACCGAGAACCAGGAGGAGTTAGGATTTGGCAAGATGGCGACAAGGGACTCACCCACAATTTGCCAGAAAACCACTCCACTGAAACCAACGGGTGACGTCACGGACGCTACGTCCATCTTTGTATACAGTCTATGGTTTCCACAGGCAAGAGCCCACGTCACTACGTCATTGTATAACGTTGAATAATGAGTCTTTAGATCGCCCCCTCCCACTGCGCTGCAGCCCCTTCTTCTGTTCTCCGTGATACTTTATAAGTCTTTTTAATATATCAATAAACTGGCCGAGTGTCCGGATGCGTCCAGCAAGAGACCACTGATCAAACCCAGAAATAGACATCTTCCGCTGGACGCGCTGGAACACCGGCTCGGTTCAAACGGCTCCCGTTCATTCATTGGCAACTTTGATGATGATCGCAGTTTCATGAAGCACATGGGTCTCCTCCTTTAAACAACTTTTATTATCCCACATAACCGGGAAAATATATTTCTCGCTCACGTTGGTTATCGTTACATGCACATGCAGTTTGAGACGGACACACATCAAACGGAAGGATGCCGGAGCGAGGGGACTGCCATATGCAGGCACCCTGAGCCGTTGAGGGTTTGGTGCGTTGCTCAAGGGCAGTGCTCAGGAGGAGGAGGAGCTGGCACCTCTCCAGCTGCCAGTCCTCACTCCATACTTGGTCCGTGCGGTGCTTGAACCTGCGACCTTCCGATTCCAAGCCTACTGACGGAGCTACCGCCCCCGTTATCATTATCAAATCGCGCTGATGCGCTGACTGTTGCCGTGCTGTTTTTAATCATGGCGGTTTCAGAGATTCTTGGTCACAGTAACCCCGCCCCCTTCCCTCCGATGTATCGGTATCCTGCCTGTAGACCAGCATCGAGTTGTTGTCCGGTGAGGCTGCCAATTTGAGAGGGAGGAGCCGGTGGTCCAGCGGTGGAAACACAAAGAACCAGCACCAAGTCCGGCAAAAGAACTACAACTAGCCCAGGAACCTATTTGGTAGAAAATAGGCAATAGAGGTGCTAAGATGCAGGCTCACAATGGGCCTCTATTATGCACCTGTGCTAAATGCATCTGCTCTCTCTTCCTCACTCCTCCTGGCCTGGATTGTAATTGTCTCAAGAAGAGCACACAAAGTAGATAAAGCGACTGCAATATTTTCCTACCGAGTTCGCTTTGTGCGGGGAACTCAGAGTTTTGAAAATGAGCTTTGGGGGCCTGTTTAGATGAATAATGGATTTAAAAAGAAAAATAGTTTTCAAGGTTATAGCCTTCGCTGAAAAGGGACACACACTCACATCTGAAGGTCCATTTTCCCATGTGAGGGAAAATAAACAACTCATAGAAGTAGTCGTTTTTTTTTCTTCGCTACTTTTAAACACACACGGTGACAGTCTCTCCCTTTGATTTTGTGTCCTCGTTCCCTGTGTCACATTCTCTCTCGCTCGCTCACCTCCGTCGCTTCCTTCCTTCCTCTCACCTCGAGTGCACCTAAGCGCCTCCCGTGACACCCCCTTCCTTCCTTCAGCACTTCCTCCGCTCTTTTGTCTCCTCGCCATCCCCCTGGCCCCCGTTCGCCGTCATCTTTCTCTCATCCCAAAGTGCTGTCTCCCCCCGCCCGCCTCCTCTCCACCCTCAGCTCCCCGCTGCTGTCTCCACGGTGTAGTGATGGTCACCATGGTAACTGTCAGGCAAATGGAAGGGTGGCTTGCCGAACCGCGGCCTCCGCTCGTGGAGTGAGGAGGGTAAAGGGATGGTGGTAATATGTTGAAAAGCTTTGCCGATCATCACGCCAACATGCGGGCAAGTGCACATGCACGCACACGTGCGCGCGCACACTCACTTGACACGGACAAAGAAGCTCTTAGTACAAGAGCATTAGAGTTGAGAGGCTTACCATTGGAAATGGGGTTTTAAGACTACCTGTGGATTCCCATAAACAGAGAGTGAACTAATGTAAAACTGGCTCCGATGGAGAAGGGTGGGGAGGGGGGCGATGCAACATGTGATTTCACAAAGGCATCAGACAGAAAGGAAATTCAGAGTCAGAGTGAAGCAGGAGAAGAGCCCATTTCCTGCAGCTGAGGAAGAAGAACTCAGCTATTGTTTTATTTACCAATCTCCCAGGCTGTGTCTCTTTCTTATTTCCTCCATCTGCAGGCTTTAATCTCGCTATGCAGCTGCAGATCTCTCTGTGAGGAGACATTAGATTTACCTCGGACACTCTGGTCAATGAAGGTGGGAGATGAAAAACAGGAGCGAGGGATTTAAGGTGCAGTGTGTACGATTTGGTGACCTCTAGAGGTGAAGTTGCATGTTGTATCCATCACCTCACCCATACCCAATACCCTTCTGAGCATACAGGAAAATGTATAGTTGACTGCAATTTTTCTTCAAACTCAAATGATGTCACGTAGGTCCACTCTCTGCTGCTGTGAAAACATGGCGTCCCCCAAAGAGAGGACCCGCTCCTCTTGCAAATATACATTGATGGGCTCATATAAAGGTGCGGTGTGTACGATTTCTGTCATTTTTGAGGAGCAGGTCCTCTCTACGGAGGCCGCCATCTTGTTACAGGAGCCCAGAGTGGACATACTAAACATATTTTGAGTTTTAACAACAATTAAAGACTAGGTTCTCCTGCATGTGCAGAACTTCACCTCTGGAGGTCACCAAATCTTACAAACGGCACCTTTAAGGGTAATGGGGGAAAAAAATAGATATTCAGGTGATTACAAATGTCAGTATATCATTGTTTTTGTAATATTTCTGGAAGTGAAATTTCACACGCTGCACCTTCAGAAAAGAAAAAGAAAAGAAAGGTAGGGAAAGGTTTAAGAAAAAAACAGTGAGAGACAAACTGACTGCACGAGCATGTAGGTACACGGCAGCGGAGGTGAGAGTGAAGTGTGGCAGACAGCGGAAGAATGAGTCGGACATGTTAAGCACAAGGTAACTGTCAGGCAGCCAAGCAGTCATAATCCACAATTCCATCCCCATGCCACTCATATAAGAATGTATTGGGAGGCTGTTTTCATTAACCTGCTGGACCCTTGTGTCAGTACACCTGCAGATTCAAGCACTGCCACACACACACACACACACACACACACACACACTTGCAACTTCTCGCACCACATAAGCCTAATGACTGGAGTTTATTTGTGCACAGACACGTGAAATGGTTGAGCAGCCGGTGCATAATTTCTGCAAGGCCGGACTTGTTAGTGCCAGGCCATATTTTAATCAACTGGCAGACTCCACATGGCTGCTGGCTCGGTGTTAGGAGTGGTAACATTAGGTGTGAGAATATGTGGGGGGATGAGTGTGTGTGTGTGTGTGTGTGTGTGTGTGTGTTTGTGTATGAGACGTTGGCGCCAGGACAGCATTATACGTCCAGTTTGTAAGATTTAGGTTAAGTTGTTACATTTCCAACTGAAGGCTGCCATTGGTTCTGCTCGAAAGGGAAGGGGACAAGTGCAGGGGTCCTCAGCTGCAACATGTAAATTCAAGCACCAAATTCCACTAATGAAAGAATCCGTGGACTAATATATCAATTTGAGGAAGGCAAGATGCAGTTTAAACAAGCAATTTAATAGGAATCTATGCATCTACAAAACTGATTGGAAATCGATGAGAGCTGTTGACTGACTATTCCAATCAATCATTGTATTGTGTGTACAGTGTCCTATATTTGTTGTAGGACCAAATGTCAACCACTACACATGTTGTTTACTGTATACTCATTGTAGCATTGTGCAGTGAAATGTAATGTAACTCTCATTCAGTCTTTTCTGACAGCTGATTATTTTGTATGTTACATTACAGCAGGAGAATCACATCCCATAGTTCACAGACATTTGTTGTCATTGTGTTATTTGGGATCCAAGAACACATTACCCAGATAAAAAAAATAAAAAAAATAAAAAATTAATTGAATGTATTTCACTCAAACACTTCAAACTGTATATGGTATAATACCCGTGACAGTGGTGGTTTAACTGATCCTTGATTGGTCAGTCATTTCTATCAAATCCTGCCAGCTACTGTTAACTAGAGTAACACCAGCGTCAAGTCACATACTGACCAAGTAACAGTTGTAGTTTATGGAAACGGACACATTATCAGAATAAAATAGAATTGAATAGAATAAATCTCCATTCACCCCCATGAGGGAAAGTGTGGGGTTGCAGCAGAAAGAACAGAAACAAACAATTACTGATGATAAATATGTATATTTATAGTGTTCTATGTACAGACAGATATGTATATATACATGTCTCTGTAAATTATATGTGAACCATATCCACACAATACAAACAAGATCAAGAAACTCAATGCAATCATTATCATCATCATCAACAACAACATATTTACACAAACATGTATCACACGTCTTTTAAGAACAACCGACCTGGCAGAGTGTGGCTTGGTGAAACACAAACGCATTTATATCCTCAGATCCAGGCGAACTACATGTGGAACTGATTAAAAGCATTATTTCCTCTAATATGGAGTTTTATTTATGCATTTTGATTATGTATTATTCAAAATTCACTGACAGTCACGCACATATCACTTCATAGCAATCTTCACACAGAATCACGGAAACCCTGAGCGATCTTAAAACTACCCTTGACATTAAGTGATTTATTCTAACTTCAGATATAAATAATTCTATTTATGTGGACAAGTGTCTGTAGTTGTTGGTCTATAGTATATATGTTTTTATACAGCTGTAATGAACTCGGTTAACAGCTGTTTGAAAACCACAGTATAATTGTAACTGCTTGGTGGATGGATGAATACGGATGAATATGTTTGACTTCTCACATATTGTATAGACAGATACAGTAAGTGACTGCTTTGATTCTATCTAAGCTGAGGCTTACGGAGACAGATGGACACACAGGCAGGTTTCGGGGGGGGGGGGGCAACAGACAGACACAGAGAAATTGAATTTCATAGAAAACGAGTCCAGCTCCGTAACACTGGAGTCGGGTGAGAGAGCGAGAGAGAGCGAGAGAGAGAATGGAAAGGAGCAGAACGCACAGTGCTCGGAATACAAGTGCAGCAAATGAAAGCCGGTCTTTGGTCAATCAAAGTCAAAAGTTGACTGAAGCAACTGCTCTGCTATGGGGACAGATTCCATCTCTTTCATTTCTGTGTGCCACACACACACACACACACACACACACACACAGTGCAGCTGCAGAGTTAGCCTCAAATTCCTGTTATTATCATCTGTGGGAGCTGCGGTAAAGTGGCGCGCGGCCCGAAATCCACACAGTGCGTTGAATTTTACATATTTTTTAATAAGCATTTGTATGTGAGGCGGAGCACAATAGT
>JAFBJT010108953.1:118095-138875 GCA_016785325.1 Chascanopsetta lugubris
ATAATGCTAATGACAATGATAATAATAATAATAATAATAATAACAATAATAATAATAATAATAATAATAATAATAATGAAACAGCAACAGCAACAGCAAAAAACAACAACCTTTCGTAAAGGCTATATATATATCATCTTTTTTTATTAACTGTTAAGGAGAAGGGTATTTTAGGGTGAGTATTTTTAGGGTGACGAGGGGATGTCACATGATCTTTTCTTCCATCAAGGGCAAGTGAAGGTTTCCCATTAGAACATCTGGATCATGCACTCCCTGGACTTTCCAACACCAACCCACTTAACTGAAGAAAGAAAAAAAAACAGAAAGGTTAGGAAAGTAAACAAAATGTCTCAGCCATAACAGCGGCGATGTAGTGCCACCTAATGGATATACGCTGTAGTTGCTTCATTACAGGTCAGTCGGGTTGAGAGGCCTTTAGAGAAAGTGCTAATAATAATGTCCAGGATTATTTTCCATTGACTGACGTTTGAAGGCGAACTAATGTGAAACTCACTGGGAACTCCGATGTGGTTCTCAATGAAGCGGATGTAGTTTTGTGCCTTGGTGGGGAGGTCGTTCCACTTCCTGGCTGCAGATGTGTCGGTCTTCCAACCAGGGAAGGTCTCATACTCCACCTCCACTTTCTGCAAAACGTCTAAGTTGGCTGAGAATAAGAGAACAACGCGTCTTTGAATCATGTTTGAACACGTTAATTCGACGGGTGTCGGGACTTATTTGACTTTTGCTTTCCTCTGGTCAATTACCTGGAAAATGGGGAATTCTTTTTCCATTGAGTCTGTAGGCGACTCCAACTTTAATTTCATCCAGCACATCCAGAATGTCAAGTTTTGTCAGAGCAATGCTGCAGGGAACGTGACAACCAGTCAAACATTATTCACACAGCACATTTTGACGAAAAAAAAAATGGATGAAGAGACTAGTGCACACCACACAATAAACAATACGATATGAAATTAAATGAAAATAAGCCCTTTATATTTACATCAGGTGCGGCTTCTCCATGGAGGCTGCCATGTTGCACCCCCATGTTTTTTCACTTGCCCAGAATGGAAAAAATGAACACCCTTAAAGTTTTATTGACCGCAGAGGGCTACTGTAGATTCTCCTGCTCGCTTGGAAGGGAAGGATGAGGCGAGAGCTATTGAACTGCATCAACACACCATCTGATTTGTGCCACTCACGCGGTGAAGCCGTTAATCATGTGAGCGTATCTGACGATAACCAGATCCAACCAGCCGCAACGCCGCTTCCTTCCTGTGGTCACGCCCACCTCACGACCCCTTGTCTGCAGCAGCTCTCCTACTGCCTACGGGAAAACAAAACAAAAGGCACGCTTATCCCTCTGAGAAGATACTGTGAGATGAGTTAAAGGTGCAGTGGGGCGGATTTTGGTCATTTTTGTCACTTCTAAAAATATTACAAAACACGCACATACTGACATTTTCATGTATTCATAATCACGAAAATGTTTCATTTCTTTCCATTGCCCTAAAATGAGCCCATTAATGTACATTCACATGAAGAAGGGGGGAGGCCACCATGTTTTTACAGTAGCAAAAGTTGGACGCACTAAACATTTTTTAAGGTTTAACGACAACTGGCGTCGACCATATGGGTTCTCAAATTTGGTGACCTCTAGGGGTCGCCAAATCTCACACACTAAGATAAGATCAGATCTGATACGATAAGATTCATTGATCCCACAAGAGATTCTCGATGACTTCGTCATTCATCACTCGCTCATCAAATTCCACGGGAGCCTATGAACATATTTCATCTCTGGTTATATAAAGAGTTGGGTTCAAAAGAACATGGCATGCGCTGCCGAGATAAAGTTCGAACATCTTGACCCAAGTGTTGGACAAGTAACACAACCCCGGCGCACACAGTAAATATATCCCGAACCCACACTCTGGCCCTAAATTTATCCTCCCGCAACATGTGACCTGCACATGAGGTAAAGAGTGTTTGAACCCGTCTCCCACAAAATTGGACAGCTGCACTTGGCCCCAGGAACACTGATCCTTCCCCACCGACCCACCGCCATCACAGGCAGCCGCTTACACAACACACCATGCGCCCCCCCCTCTTCACACAATAAGACAGCTGGTGAAAAAAAAGACCATGACGCGCGAGTGTGTGTGTGTGTGTGTGTGTGTGTGTGTGTGTGGGCAATACGTCACAACGCATACAAGCAGAGAAACATCAGGTCCTCACATTGAGTTGCTCTGTGGGGAACGCGCCGATTCCCACCCTGGTGGTGTAGGCCTTCGACACACCGAACACGTCGCCGATATTCAGAGGAGGGATGCCGAGACCGGTGCAAGCCCCGCCCACCGTGCAGTTTGATGATGTCACGAAGGGATATGTACCTGGAGGGAAGAAAATGCCAACGTCACCGCGCAGAAAAAGAAATAGGTGCAAGATCACACAGATAAACGCAGTCGACGGCCGACGCACCGAAGTCGATGTCAAGCAGAGCTGCATTGGCCCCTTCGACCAGAATTTTTTTGGGCGGCCCGTGAAGAGCTTCGTACAAATAGTAGACCCCGTCTCTCACCATTGGCCGCAATCTCTCGGCGTACTCCTGGACGAGACGCGCCCAAAACAACAACAACAACAAAACAAAACAAAAACGTGTTGGGTGGCAGGCGATGCCAAGAAATCCTGACTCGGTGATGTATTTTGTCGACGTTCACCTTGAGCATCTTCAGTTGGTCCTCGACATCAACATCCAAGGATGGATACATGGACTTGTACTGGTGGACCAGGTTCTTGAATCTGAGAGCACACAGAAGATCCCATCGTACACGGCGTGCGCACCCTGAGGGAAATCGAGGGTTAAGGCTTTCCCGTGGTTTCTACCTGCTGGAGAAGTCGGTGAAGTCGCCCAGGAGGTCGCACACGCGCAGGCCGGTTCGCGACGCCTTGCTGGAGTACGCAGGTCCAATGCCCTTCTTGGTGGTTCCAATGCTGGGGGGAGAGAGCAGGGCAGAGCGCTGTGAGTGGCTTTGATTGCGCCCCTGCGGTGCAGAGCGTCGTCGTGGTGCTTACTTCTTTCCTTCCTGGGCCTGTCGCTCGCTTTCCTGGAGGCCGTCCACAACCTGGTGGAAGTCGAACACTGCGGAGAGACAGAAATCAAGTGTGCCACCGAGCAGGCTACGGTCCGTGTGCGTGCGAGAGGTCTGGATCTGTTACGCACCGAGGTGAGCTCTGTCCGAGACGATGAGTCTCTTGTCCCAGCCTTTCAGACCTGGCCGGAGAACAGAGACCACAGCGATGATTCCACGCCCCTTTTTCACATTTACCTTCATGTTGTTGTTGTTGTTGTTCTTCTCCTTTTCTTTCCTCACGTACCTTTCTTGTCATTTTTATCTCCTTCCTCAAACAGGCCCGGTAGATGTATGACCACTCCGTTACCTGCGAGGGTCAAACCAAGCGTGGTCTCATTTGACGTTTTTCTCCAGTGGCAGTGTTTGAGATGTGACGGCCCCTTACCGATGAGCGACGTGCTTTTGGGGTTGATGATGCCACTTGGGAGCAGGTGGAAGTCGTACTCTTTCCCGTCCACCACCACGGTGTGTCCGGCGTTGTTGCCTCCCTGCGGATCACAGCAGCATGTGCAGGTGACAGCGCTCTGGGCACGTGGTGGTCAAACGCAGGGCGAGACCTCCTCTTGCTTCTGCCCGAAATCCCCCCCACCCCCCAGTCTGCCCAGCTTTCCCAGTGCCTATTTTAACAGACTCAGTCGGTCCCAACTGGGTCCTTCTCAACTCAGCCGGCCCCCGCATCCCCCCCCCCCCCCAACTCTTCCAGCCCAGCTAAGGCCTGGCCTTCTCACATATCCAGCCAGCCTGAGAATGTGACCCCGCGGCAGCATGGTGGGCGGGGCTCTCCGGTCTCCAGAACACTGGGTGCTGCTCCTATCAGCTGAGTGAGGAACAACACAGCAACTGTTGGCAGGGTCACAGTCTGTCCCTGCGCTGGTGTGACCTATGATTTCTGACCGGGGGTGGGGGGTGGGGTGGGGGGTCAGTTTCCATCTGCAAATGGACAGAACCTGACCTGTGTGCGGAGCTGTTGTCAAAATACACATTCAGTTCAACTTCAACGTAATCTTTTCCGATTGATTCCTCCTCACAATCAGAATGTTTAAAGATGGAAAAACGGAAAGTAACCGAGGATAAAAGATCAGATGTTTCTTTTGTGGATAAATGGGGAAAAGAAAATGACACGTGCCTCCTCTTGGCACAATTTGGCACAGCTTGGCACAGCTGGGCACGGTTTGGCGCAATATAATCATGATACTGAAAACACTAGGATATTTTTCTGTAGCACTTTTTGTGAACTGTAGTTCCAAAGTGCCTCACACAAAAAAGATAAAACGCAGTAAACAACAAATGACAGCAAAAGATAAACAGTCATGATGATTCCATACAAATAAAACTCCTATCAGCTGAGTGAGGAACAACACAGCAACTGTTGGCAGGGTCACAGTCTGTCCCTGCGCTGGTGTGACCTATGATTTCTGACCGGGGGTGGGGGTGGGGTTGGGGTTGGGGGGGGGGGGGCAGTTTCCATCTGCAAATGGACAGAACCTGACCTGTGTGCGGAGCTGTTGTCAAAATACACATTCAGTTCAACTTCAACGTAATCCTTTCCGATTGATTCCTCCTCACAATCAGAATGTTTAAAGATGGAAAAACGGAAAGTAACCGAGGATAAAAGATCAGATGTTTCTTTTGTGGATAAATGGGGAAAAGAAAATGACACGTGCCTCCTCTTGGCACAATTTGGCACAGCTTGGCACAGCTGGGCACGGTTTGGCGCAATATAATCATGATACTGAAAACACTAGGATATTTTTCTGTAGCACTTTTTGTGAACTGTAGTTCCAAAGTGCCTCACACAAAAAAGATAAAACGCAGTAAACAACAAATGACAGCAAAAGATAAACAGTCATGATGATTCCATACAAATAAAACAGAGGATGGAATGAATGAACGATGACGTCATTTGGAGGTAATTTGGGCACAGCTGCACACATTCTGCACTGTTTGCCATCACTTATAAGAGTTTGGCACAGGTTGGAGAGATTTGGCCATTTGGCACAATTACGCACAGTTTGGCAAAAGAATCAAATCAAATAAATAAATAAACAAACAAACGGGCACAACCTTTCCACAATCCACGTCCTGTGGTCCGCTGTCAACCGGCTTTGTTGGGTCACTCTCGCAAGTGTTTCCGCCGAGCACCTGTTGCGCTCCACACTCCCCGCACGGACTCGCTCACCCCCCCCCCCCCCCCTCCCCCCCCCCCCCCACCCCACACACACACACACACACACGGAGGACAACGACACGCGACAACACATGCGCAAAGGACCGCGAGGGAGCCTCGACCGGCTGCTGTTAATCCCAAATGATTATTATTATTATTATTATTATTTTACCTGACATCTACAGACGATGTCCGCCTCGGTCGCCAGCAGGTCCACCACCTTCCCCTTGCCCTCGTCTCCCCACTGAGCACCGAGCACCACCGTCACCTTGTTCCCCGCGTCGTGGCGCGAGCGCTTCTGCGGCCCGGTGGCGACGTGCGGGCCCGTGCTCCTTTGATCTTTGGGGGACCAGGTGTGAGACATGGCGGTGCTCGGTTGTGGTCTGTCTGCCCCGGCGACACCGAGGAGCTACAGACGGAGACGCGCCGGCGGCGGCGGGAGTGGGGGTGGGGGTGGGTGGGGAGGGAGGGAGGGAGGGGGGGCGTGGGCACTGCCATATGTGTCCCCGCTCTCCTCGCAGCCAATCATATCAGAGCCCGACGCACAGCTGGGTCCGTGCGTGAGAGAGGGGGAGAGAGAGAGTACAGTTTAGTCAAAGAGCACCGGGGGAGCAGATGATTCCTGTCAGATGTTCATCTGTGTGGTGGAGAACCGAGACATGTTGTCCTATGGAATATGCATCAGCGTGCGGTGGGTGTAGGTTTTAAAGAGGCAGTGCGTAAGATTTGGAAGTATTGACATCAAAGGGCCAATTATGCAAGACACTTCAAATTCAAATCATTTCCCTTCCTTTCCTTCCTTCCTTCCCACGTCCTCCTTGGTTGAGGGCAGAGGTTACACAGATCCCATGTATCTGTGTATCACGATTGCATGTGTGTTCGATATCTTCTTTGTCTTGCTTGACGTGAACGTCTCTTGTTTTTCTCAGAAGTCCGACTATTATCTTTTATCTGGCATTTCCTCAAGATTTGAATTCTAAGGGGGAAAAAACGCCAAAATTGAGACTTTTGGATTTAAGTCTCTTCCATGGACTTCTGAAGGAGTTTTCCTGGAAGCAGAAGGTCAAAGGTTCGATTCTTGCCTTTAGCCGTCTCTCTCTCGCTGTCCAATCAGGCAAGATTAGCCCATGTCCAGTCCGTCACCTCCGGGGCTGACGGGTGAGGGTGGACTTGCAGTTCACCGGGTGGCCACTGGGAGGCTGCGCTCCAAAAGTGAGTCAGTCCCCATGGACTCGCATGTGAACCACTTTAGAAGTGATTTAAAGTCTGGAACAAACAGGTCACATGGTTTCCTGTGACAACGGTACGGGGGCGGGGCCTCTTTCCCCTGTGTTTTGGACAAACCAGGAAGTAGGAGGAGTCAGGCAACGGCAAGACATATGCATGATCTCTGTTGTTTTGCATTCTCTCCTGATCCGTTTGAATTCTGTGAAACTCTGTTTTAGATGTTTGAATATGTTTGATGACATCAGAAATAAACTCACTACATGTGAGTCAGTGCTCTGTGGAAATTGTTTGAATTTCACTTTACGTTTTGGACGGATTCGGGCTCTTTCCGGCCGTTTCATGATTGTAAAGCTCGATCCAGACAAATGGACAGAACATGACTTCCTCCTCTCCTTCCGTCTCCATCGTTCCCAGATAAAGATTCTCCCCGGCGTGTGGAATGTGCTAAAGCGAGTGCCAAAATAATGATGCCTGGGTTTCCCTCCGTGCCGGTCTGACGCGCTGACACCTATTGTTAGCGTCTGTGACAGCCAGTGTGATTGAATCCAGCAGGGGTCCGCAGGCGGCCCACTCGCCCGGAGCAGCTGCTTTGTTGCAAATACAGGAGAAGAGCAGCTGCTGGATGTGTTTACAAACTCGTGCCGCGTTAATACAGACATCGCTCACTGATTGGTCCTCGCTCAGCGCAAGCGCCGGCCAGACGCTCTGTCTTATTCCTTCATTCCTTATATGGGCGTCGTCGCCGCTCCAGACCCCTGATCCCAGACTCACTATAAAAAGCCTCGGTGATACTTTGAATATTAAGGAGCGGCGGCGCGACACACTCCGAGAAGCCTTCATCGATGTGGGCCTCGTAATGACCTGTCAGTCCTCCGGGCCCACAGGGGGCAGTGTCGAGACAAGGGAGGGAATCTACATTTTGTTGTGTGTCAGAGAATCCTCAGAGGATGTGTAGGATTTGTTATTATCTCGTAGTAAAGCGGAATGCGTGGGGTCAAGGGTTCAATTCCCCCGTCGCTCCAGATGTATGCGTCGCTTTGGGTGAAATCCTCTGCTGAATTGAATTGTAGAATTGTGGAATGTAGAATTGAAAACAGATCAATGGAAAGAATCAATGGTTATTCTTCAATATCATTAAACCTCCTATTCTGGGTTATTCAGGTGATTATAAACTAATAAATACATGAATATACTTATTTCATATCAAAGTTTTGAACAGTATGAATTGAAATAATTTCATCTAAATCCTCCACACTGGTCCTTTAACATCTCGATAGCAGTGAACAGTTTAACTGAACGAGTAATCGATCAATAAAGTAGAACCTACATTTGTTGATGACTTTATCAAATAATTAAAAAAAAAATTCGAATAGAAAATGTGACGATTTAAATTGGATATTCAAAATGAGATCATTAGAAAAATAAAAATGCAAGATCCGCTTGTTGATGCTGAAACAGGAAGTCCAGAGGCGGGCGAATCCAAAGCAACACGGAGTTTTTCAAATTAAAATTCCTCACCTTTTCTCCACTTCCTGGTTGGTTGTAAAGAGAAGTCATTAATCACTGAAGGCTGCAGCGCGCTGATAGAAGAGCACTGTTCCTCATAGTATACAGTGCGAAGACAAACCCGCGTCCTCCATAATTAGCCGCTGACGGCTGCAGGCGGCGGCGGGCGGCGGCGGAGGCGGCGGCGGCGGCGTCAACCCCGCGAGCACGTCTCCATTCTAATTGGCATCAACCCGTTAGCTGTTTGTTCCCTTATCTTCATCTGCTGCTGGAAGAGAGGGGCGGAGGTGAAGGGAAATAAAATTGCCAGTGATCACATGACGTTCATGCAAATGAGGCGTAATGAGTCAAATATGGCGTCGTGTCGTTCCAGCGTCGGGACTCGGGGACAAAGGAGAGCGAGCGTGACTCGGTTGTGTAGACGGCGTTTTGCTCATTCACATTCCATCTGTTGCCGGAGGGGAATCTCTCCTCCGGTGTTTCAGTTCAAATGATCCACAACTCTGGGGTGTTTTGACTTTGATGTGTTTGCTGTTGTGTGTCTTTGACGGTGGAGACACTCAAAGACACGTTTGACTCGTCAGAGCAGAGTATCAGCACATGTACAGCCAACAAACTGTACACACACACACACACGCACACACACACACACACACACACACACACACACACATTTCACACCATTCGAAATCAATCTGTTGATGCCAGATGTTCCGTATGAATTATTGTCCTAACGTTGTTAACGTGAGATCATCGCACATGTAGAGTAAATGATCCTTTCATTAAAGCGCAGAGAGACCAACAGATGTTCATGTCACACTTTTAAAAAATATCACTCTGCTCACTCCGTGTCGCCTCCTCTTCCATGGGGGTGATCATGGATTAACATGGAGGAGAAGGGGGGAGGAGCCCCCTGGTGGTGACTGTGGCAAACGTTTTATCCATTCATCCATCCACTGATCCTATACATCCGCCCGTCCATCCATTTGTTTATTCATCCTTTCATCTGTCCATCTATCATCCCCTTCATCCTTTGATCCTGTCCATCCGACCGTGCGTCCACCCTTCCATTCGTCCGTCCGTCCGTCCATCACACATGAATTCCTTCATTCGTCCATTCATGCATTCATTCATGCATCTATCAGTCCCTCATCCATCTTGTCCATTCATCCGTCCATTCATTCATTCATCCGTCCATCCATTTGTCCATCAGTTCCACAGTCCGTCCATCAATCCATCCATCCATCCATCCATCCATCCATCTTGTCCATTCATCCGTCCATTCATTCATTCATCCGTCCATCCATTTGTCCATCAGTTCCACAGTCCATCCATCCATCCATCCATCCATCCATCCATCCATTCATCCATTCATCCATTCATTCATTCATCCATTCGCCCATCCATCCATCCATCCAACCCCCCGTCCGTCCATCCATATCTATTGTTGTACACGATGAATATGTAAATAACTAAAGTTCATCTAGTTATTGACACATTGATTTAATCATTGTAACAAACTACTAACAAGAACACTTTGGTTTCGTAAACTCTTAAAATACTGAGTTTTGTATTGAAACCTTCCTCCACTTCCTCTTCACTTCCTCTTCACTTCCTCTTCACTTCCTCTTCACCTCCTCTTCACTTCCTCTTCACTTCCTCCTCCAACATAACGAGCTCTGCTGAAGTGAAGCTGCCATATTGTGGAAGTCACTCTGCTGCCGCCTCTGTCAGGAAGATCACAACAAGCTCTAAGTGACTGTAATACCTTTATAATGAAAGAAGATAAAGGGGAGTGTGTGTGTGTGTGTGTGTGTGTGTGTGTGTGTGTGTGTGTTGACACCATGAGGAGGAAGAGGAGGGTGATACCTGACAGATTGTGCTCCGACATCTTCGCCTAAGCCCATTACATCTCCCTGCCGTTGTTCCACTCACACACACACACACACACACACACACACACACACACACACACACCACGTCCTCATATCAATAGCGTTAGGGAGCCGTTGGCCGAGACTGGGCCGTCATGCTCGAGGAGCGAGGGCGGCCCGGTGCCGGGGGGAGGGAGGGAGGGAGGGAGTGGACCCGCTGGCTCACACTCCACTGGACGGACTTGTGTTATTGAATCAGTGTTTCTGCCAGAGAGAGAGAGAGAGAGGGAGGGAGGAGGCAGAGACAGAAGTGTGTGTGTGTGTGTGTGTGTGTGTGTGTGTGTGTGTGTGTGTGTGTGTTATGGTAACCAGGCCTTCTCTTCTGATTTGTTCCTGGCAGGATTTATGAGCGGGTGATCGACCCTCCTCAGATGGAGCTCACCCCGGGCAGCGGAGTGTGGCTGGGCCAGCACAGCCACAAACATGGCCTGTTCAAGGTAAGACACACACACACACACACGCACACACACACGCACACACACACACACACACACACACGTGCGCGCGCACACTTCCCTGAATCTGTACATGCTTCACATTCAAGACGGCCTCTGATAGAATGAAGGCGTTTTAAAGGTGCAGTATGGAGCATTGAGTCCATGCGTATGCTAGCTACTCTGCTTGCGTCTCATACGCTAGCACCATATTTTACTTAACACAGCTAGCTACAGTCCAAACATATACCCGACATGGTACTCATCCTATCAGCTTGAAGGAGACCTATGACGTATTACGCTCCGTCCCTTTTTTCCATGAGCTCTTTTTAGGGTCTTCAAAAATATCTAGCATCTGAAAAACCTCGTATATATCTTATAAAAACCCTCTGTGTATCCTTTACTTTCCTTCTTTGTCTGTAATTGGCCTGTATGTTTTCTAAGCTCCGCCCCCTCCCTAAAAAAACAGCCCACTTTGTCCTGATTGGCCGACCTCTGAAAGCCCCGCCTTCACATCACCATCAGCTTCATGAACAAGTAGGGATGGGTCCCTCTGGTTTGTGGGCGTGGTCAAGTTATCCAATGCCTGGACTGAATGACCATATATGTACATGTGGGGCTCTGTGATGTCACAGTGAGCAGGGGTCGAAAGAATGGCGCCCCCTGGCGGACACAGATTACTGCAACATGCATTTAGGTTTGAATGTTTCTTCGTAAAACCCAACATCACGATCACATATTTAACTATTGAAGTAAAACTAAAAAGTATAAAAGGTCCATATGGAATAACAACACATTTTTGAGAAATCGCTTACTAAGCGCTTTTTCAAAAATCTCTCTCGGAGATGGATGGATGAATTTTCTTGCTTCTTTTGCAACGGCACATGAACGTCCCCTTTGCGTGAACCATGGCCAGGTGACTTGTTATCATCCAACACAAACATATATAGTTATAGTTGTATGCGAATAACATTATTTCAATCACTTTTGCTACGTACAGAACCTTTAAGTTGGCAGCTTGTGCAGGAGGAGGAGGAGGAGGAGGATGAAGGCCGAGGAAGATGCCAGAGCAGAGACTCCGCTCCTCTCAGGCCCGTTAGCGCGCTGTCGATTCTTAATCACAGCTCATTCCGTCAGGCGCCGGCGCGCGATCACAGCAGGGGGCGGGGTCAGCACAACACCGCCCAGACAGGCGCATACTTCCCACCTCTCCTGCCCACCTGCCCCGCAATCAATACGCCTTTTATTCTTTTTTTGGGGGGGGGGGTCTGTGTCACATATTGATCAGCCACCCCGTTCCTGCTGGGGTATAAATTATTTCTCCTCCTCGTGCTTTGACGCCATCGCTGCTGCTGCTGCTGCTGCTGCTGCTGCTACTGCTGCTGCTGCTGCTGCTGCTGCTGCTGCTGCTGCTGCTGCACATCAACCCGCCCTTCATCCTCCTCGCTGTCTCACATGAAGGCTTCAAGGGGCTTTCTTCCTCCTCCTCCAAAGCTCCGGTCTTAGTAGAGTTCCCTCCCCGTCATGTGCTGGGAGGGGGCGGAGTCGGATGCTGTGAAGGAGTGAAGGGCTTCCTGGCTCGGCTTCACAACGGCAGGAGTTTGCACGTGTCCTGACAGGGGCAGGTGTAACACCTGAGATGGATCGATGAGCTTCTCTGTCTCTGTGTTCAGCAGCTTGTCTCATAGACAGAGGAATGGATGAATATCTAGATTGACAGACAGATGGAGAGAGAGAGAGAGTGAGAGGGGGAGAGAGATGATGAAGGGATGGATGGATGGACAGAGCTGGGTAGAAGGAGGCGGATGGACGGGTCTTTGTATCAATAGAAACACATCCATCGATCTGTGGTCTTGTTCACAGGCCGTCGTATCGACGCGGTGCAAAACCAAAACACATCCCGGCTCGTTACGATCCGCAACTTCCTGAAGACAGAGGATCAACACGTCCTCATGTCAGAGTCTGAACAGAGCGTTGAGAATGAAGAAGTCGGCTTCAAAAAAAGAAAAGGTGGAAACAGCTGGGAGCAATATATATATATATATGTGTGTGTGTGTGTGTGTGTGTGTGTGTGTGTGTGTGTACATACGATGAGTCGCTCAGCAGGAGGAGGAGATACGAGGCGGAGAGAAGGGCAGCTGTAATCTCCTCCATTCACAGCGCAGGAGAGGGATAATGATAAGACCTGCTAACTAGACCTTTAAATAAAACATACTGAGCCCTCGCTGTGGCTGGAGACGCTCCACATCCGCCGCCGCCGCCGCCGCCGCCGCCTCCTCTCGCGCTCCTCTCAATCTGAAAAGAGCAACAGTAATAAATTATCTTTATCTAGAATCCATTGTAGCGAGGAGCGCCGACTCCTCGGGGACGCGGCGCAGCTCCAGCTTTTTGTGAAACACTCTGCTTCTTCACGCGCTACAGCCACAGGACGGTAATGAATCTGAACAGGGGCGGCGACGGAGAGCGCCGAGGTTACGCGAGGTGGCGTGATGGCGGGAAAGTGAGCGATTCCGAGCTGACATCGCTCAGCCGGTCCGTGGTTTATCCCCTTAAAACTGACTTTACGAGGGGTACGTGTCATTTCCTTGTCTTACAATGTTCAGAAATGACCTTAAAATATAATCGGCCACCGTGTCATACCACTTTTCTACCTGTAGAGTGAGTCGTGAGCATGGAAGTGATAATAGAACAGGATACAGCACCTCTCCTCAGACTGGCAGTTCGTTTTGAGTATTACCACGTCACACGTTCAATGGTGTCGCAGTGTTTACAACCGACAATCAGATCTACTTCAGTAGAAATACTTTTATTTACGGGAATGTCGTGCCAGGAACTACACTCGACCTGCTGCACAATCCCTTTAGGGGGCGCTCATGCAGCCTTTGATTTGGAACCGCAAAGCAATGCAAACACCATTGAGTCTGATTGTCAAGTTAGCAGTTATTTACATCATTATTCCGAGAAAATGACTTTTTCGCAAAATGCTGCCCTCTGGTGTTCATTCAGGGAACAACTCGACTTTTTAATCGTTACACGATCAAATCTCTCTCCCTCCTTCAAAGAGCTGTGTTGACATTAACTGTGCTCATGTTCCGTGAACTCCCTGACAGATTACGGGGATAAATACGCTAACTCTCCTCGGAGATGAGTTTGTTTAGCTCCGGTTCCGTCCCCTCTCACACTTGCTAATTAGTGCTGTTGATGTTAATTTGGTCCTCAGAGATGTTAAAAAAAACAAAAACAAAAAAGCAGGTAGGTGTTAACGCCGTCCCGACTCGGCCAGAATGAGAAAGGTCATGTTGGGCTGATTGAAGAGAAAGGAGAAAAACAGGGATGAGAGGATAAACCCTCACCTGGAGCCACAGACCTCGGTCTGCCTCCCGGAGGCTCCACCGCCACCAAACATGGCCGCACTCTTATTGCTGTAATAAACGAGCCGACTGGAGGATTATGAGAGTATAAGCGCGGCAGACGAGCGGAGTGATGATGATTTTATTGGCGATAACGGCGACTGGACTCAAAAGGTTTGGGGATATAAATGCTACTGATGCTCCGCGGCGGCTAAATACACACGACAAGCTACTTTCTGTTCACGCGTGTTCACTTTGTTCACGTGAGATCATTATCAGCTGAACCCTGGAGAGCTTCTAATCATGTTTACAGAAGATTGTTTTTCATGCCTCAGCACTTTTACACACACACACACACACACACACACACACACACACACACACACACACACATTTGCATATCTTGTGTGTAAGGGATTGAGTTGGATGTATATTTTCATCAAAGCAGTTAATCAGTATATTTGTAAACAAACTTTACATTTGTCGTGGGAAATAAAGAACAACGGTTATGACTAGTTTCATTTCCCCTCTTAAATTAGTGATGAAAAAATATACATACATTTATATCCACTACTTTATTCTCTATTAATGTGGATGCACTTACTTTGTGTTGCCTGCACAGGAATATTTAATTCCTTACATTGACCGAAATTAAATACCAGAAAATGATAGTGATGTTTTTTAAAGTTTATATTTATTACCATAAAGGAATAAATTGTTGCTTTCATTCCTCAGAATGAGCCTTTATATTTACAGAGAGAGAGCACGCTGTAAAAAACCTTAAAAAGTACAATCAATGCAGCCGCCCAATGGCTGATCTTCCATCTTCAGCGCTCTCGCACGTCTCGCTCAGATTCACTGTTAATATAGAAATATTGATTGTTTCAGCTTTGAGGCAGAAAGTCAGCACTTTTACCCCGTTCACTTCACATCCAATGAAATCCGCCCGGCAGCTAAACAATGGAGAGAGAGAGAACATGCGAACGTACACAACTTCATTCACCGTGACGACCTGGGAACGTTGTTGTTGCCATGGAGACGTGAGAAGAAACTATACTTTGAGTCTGACTGTCAAGTGCGCAGTTCTTCACGTTTTTGTAGCAGGAAAACCATTTTTTCTCAAAATGCTGCCATCTGGTGGTCATTCAGGAAACTAAATGTCGTAGATGTGGTAGATATCTCCTTTTTAACATCAGAAATCGTTACAAGCTCGTACTCCTCTCTCTTTGAATGAGCTGTGTTGACTTTCCCTCTGCGCTCGTGTTGCGTAAACTCCCAGACAGATTACCGGGGATAAAGATGCTAACTCTCCTCGGAGATCAGCCCGCAGCCAAACAATGGAGAGAACTTTCACAACTTCATGCACTGTTATCACCGGGGTTGTTGTTGTTGCCGTGGAGACGTGAGATGAAACAAACCTTTTAGCGTGAATCCCTCCATATTCACCTGTTGACTTATTGCGCTTTATCGATGACACAGGTTGTGTTTTTGAGGTTTTTGTGCCGACTTGAAAAGAAAGTGGGAAAAACACACTGTAAATATATTGGAACGCAGCCGTGTGATTGGATGTGTCTTATCAGCGGCGAGGAGGAGGTGTTATTTGGCCGAGGAGAGGGAATCCTGTGCTGCTGCGGGATGAAATGTGTGTGTGTTTGTTTGTGTGTGTGTGTGTGTGTGTGTGTGTGAGGATACTTTATGACTTCACTTCAGATGACCCGCTGATAGCTGACAGTGATGTGTAGTCAGGGCTCCTATGTAACAGCAGCGGTGCAGACATCCGTGATCTACACCTTCATTTTCATTCTGACACTGACAATCCTCCCCACCATCCATTGTTTCACCGGGACGTGTGTGTGTGTGTGTGTGTGTGTGTGTGTGTGTGTGTGAAATAGAACAGAAATGAACTGTAAATGAAATTCACAAACGCATAAACCACCAATGAGCCGCCGCCTGCGCTGCTTAAGCTCATGAATTCTAATGTCGGAGCAGTGTGTTGTTGGTCGCTTTGACGGCGTGATGGAATTACATCAGGCCCCTGTGTTTATGTGTGTGTTTATGTGTGTGTGTGTGTGTGTGTGTGTGTGTGATGGTCCCCCTGGTGGTTTCCATTTGAGAGGTGCTTTGTTTCCCTGCTTCGTTCCCTGTGGTCATCACGCAGCCGTCTATATTTACCAGCACCTGCATGAACTGTCAGTCACAGTGATTGACAGCTCGTCTGTTAAAGGAGACAGACTCTGAATGTTTACCTCTACTTTTGTGTGTTTGCTTCACATGCGTAAAGTGTTGTTAGCAAAGTTCAAGTACTTTGACTAAACCACTTTAAGCAGTTTGTTGGTTCCACATATAGACTGTATATAAAACGGAAGGAGCATCTGTGATGTCATGCACAATTTTCTGCAGAGAGCTTAGGAGGCACGTAGTGGGCGGCGCTGAATTTGAACTCCTCCCACTTCCTGGTTCAACCAAAATCGGGCACAGAGGCGGAGCACAGCTAGAGCTGGGGTGGGCCCATGGTGCTGTCACAGCATCCACAGAGCGCAGACCCAGGTGTCACTCAAGAGGCCACGCCCCTTAATTATGCACAATTTCAAACCTCCAGAGAATCCAAATAAGCCCCGCCCCCGTCAGAGAATTGTACCAGGCTTTAAACGTGTTTCATTCACCTCTAAAGTGTTTAGTCTTTGGGGATTGACTCACTTTTGGAACGCAGCCTCAAGTGGCCACTCTGGAACTGCAAGTGTCTCCACTCCCATATTCGCCTCCTGTCCGGGGGTCCCATCGACGAGGTCACGTGCGATGTCATTCTGGTGACAGTGACGGGAAAGGACCTCGACGGGAGTTTGGCGCCCTCTGCTGGAGCGTCCGGTCTCACATCAGCAGTTGACGATAGGTGAATGGATGGTATGCCGTCTATTCTAGTACCATCAGTTCAGAAACGGTTCCCAGTGGCGCTCTTTGTTGGTGCTTAACATTCTCTGTAATCACGATAATGTCTTTATGTGAGTATGAAGCTCATCTGCAGAGCTCCGTTATCGTCAACACTCACTTTTCCACCTAGTGAGATAATTAGTTCAGCGCCGGCCTCTTCATTCATCCCAGAGGACCAGCTTCAGGTTCACAGTCGACCCGAGCAGACAACCCGAAGACGAGGTTCTGCACCAGCGCTGTCCAACCTTTTTGAAAAGTGCCGCCACCATATTTTCTTCGGACAAATTACGTAATTGTAAATCGCGAGATATCAATCGAGTATGCGCCTGTTGTTTTTTAGCTAGAGTCCGACTCCATTTTGAAATTTCCACTCACACAGAAAACAAACTGAACCAGCTTAAAAAACTGTATCGATAAATATATCGGTAAATATCACATTAGCATTCTCCTAGCGCACATATTAGCATGCCAATATTAGCATGCAGCTCTTAGCTCCAAGTATTGATGATATCACGACATAGATCGATACATGTATGTATCATCCAGTCTCTGTCTTTCCACCCTCCATATTTTCTTGGGACAAAAATCCTAATTATAAATCGCGAGATATCAACTGCGTATGCGCCTGTCGTTGTTAGGTCGAGTTTGACTCCATTTTGAAATTTCAAAAACAACCTGAACCACGTCGAAAAAAGTCTGTTTTCACACAGTATCGGCATTTAGCACATTAGCATTCTCCTAGCGCACACGTTAGCGTGCCAGTATTAGCATTCAGCCCCAACCTCCGCTTTGCCCATCTACTGATCATATCACGACATGGATCGATACGTGTATGTATCATTGTCTCCGTGTCTTCCCCCCCCACCCCCTCCTCCCCCATCACCCGCCCCCCCCTCCCCCAACCCCTCCCCCCTCCTTCCTCTTTGTGTTCTCAGGGCGTCATCCAGGACGTGAAGCTGATTTTCGCCCCCAACGGCTACATCACACAGTGTCCCAACCTCAACCGCAGTAAGACGAGTGACGACAAAGTCACACACACACACACACACACACACACTGTTCCGAACACACCGGCGCTGAGGACTGAGGGATGGGGGCAGCACCACCTCCTCCATTACACGGCGCCATTATGAAATTGGATTGTAATGAGCTGTGTGTTCTCCGACCTCAAAGTCTCTCCTCCCCCTCCTCTCCTCTTCATTTCTCCCTCATCCTCTCCCTCTCTCTCTCTCTCTCTCTCTCGCTCTCCCCTGCCTCTCCATCTATTTACCGTCGGACGGATTAAGATACAAGATCGGCGCCGTGTCTCTGTCAGATCGATCAATAAGCCGTATAATCACACCTTGTCACACCTCCATTATTGATGCGAACAGCAGCCGCCGGCCGGCCTGCGAGACAAAGAGTAAACAAAAGTGTGTGAGGCTTCCCCCTGGTCGCCATGACAGTCCTGCTCCATTCACTATCTAATTAATTCTCTCTCTCTCTCTCTCTCTCTCTCTCTCTCTCTCTCTCTCTCTCTCGCTCTCTCTCTCCTGCCCCCGTGCTTCCTCTTCCTGCGTTGAGCTTGTCCGACCTGCAGTGATTTCCTCAGCCTGGTGCAAGGCATCATGGACCTTCAGGAGCTCCTGGCCAAGATGACCCTCAAGGTAAGAGCGAGTCCCCTGAGCGTGTCCTGGGGCAAAACACTGAAACTGTAATGGAGTCCTGTCCTTGTAGAGGAAGTGCTGCATACACGCACTGTGAAGGTGTGTGTGTGTGTGTGTGTGTGTGTGTGTGTGTGTGAGAGTGTGTGTATGTGTGTGTATGTATGTGTTAAATTGACCATTTTTAATAATCCGTACATTTATAGATAGTCAGTGCGTTTGGTTTGGATCACAGATTGTATATAAAGTTGGATGTAGCGTCTGTTACTTCACCCACACGTTTCACACCATCGCACTATTTCAAACCTGGATGGAATAGAAATAAGCCCCGCCCCCTTACAGTTGCCCTGGTAAGATACATGACTCATTGGGACCAAAACTGTTGTTTGTACCAGACTTTAAACACGTTCCATTCACCTCCAACAGAGGGGATTGTGCCTCTGGTGGCCACCCTGTGAACTGCAAGTCCTTCAGCCTTCATTTTAAAATCCAGAAAGGGGCTTTCAAGCGCACACACACCTGCACACCTGGGCTTCAATGAAGGTGTCGGTCGACTGCATCGGCACAACAGGAGGCTAATAGGCAGAGAGCACTGTGGCCTGGAGTCAGTGGGGGGGCAGTTATAAGACTGAACATCTGCATAGCCCTGTGTGTGTGTGTGTGTGTGTGTGTGTGTGTTCACGCCTCCTCATGCATAAATGAGTTCCATCAGGTGGGAGTGATGATGGGCAGCGGGGGCGGGAGCTCTAGAGGAGGTTTGGTGTAAATAAAGGTTAAATTGAAGAACATTACTCCACCGCTGTGTCGGCGACGCCCCCTTCACACCAACGCTGGCCTCTTGACCTCATTGCTCAGCGGAGCTGCAGGAGGGTGGGCGGAGTCAGCGCCGGCTCTCAAGGACTCCCGGCTTTCATGTGAGAGAGGGAGCGGAGGAGGAGGAGAGAGATTCAGCGTGAGGTGAATAATCGCCGGGGTCCTGAAAGTGCGACACGCGGCGCCGCGGCCGCAGGAAGTGACACGAAGCCTCGCCACGCCTGAATTAGCACGGTGACATCTGCTGGTTACGGAGCCGTGATGTTGTGGAGAGGACGTTGACGGCAGCGCGACATTTTGAAAGCAAAACACAGATACGACCCCAATGGGATTGAAAGGGAAAAGTCAGTGTTTTCCCTCCATTTTCTGTCAAAATGGAGAATCGAATAAAATATTCTGCATCAGTAGATTCTGTTGGAGGAATGTTAGGATCCATTCATACTCGGTGCAGTCTGACCACCGTCCAATTAAAATCACTCACAAATCATCATGTGTGAGTTTTGGAGAAAAAATTCAATAAAATACCCAAAGCTCATCAAAAAAAAAGTTTCAGGTTATAACATTTAATTGTTTAATTGCGAATTGATTAATACTTGAATTGTTTGCAATTTATTTGATAATTAATAATAATAATAATTAATACATATTACAGATACTGTACCTTGAGGTGGGGGCAAAGGTTGTACTGTAATATAGAAATCAATACTTTCACACTCTTTTTGTAGAATATGCAAATGTTTTTTTATTCAGCCAGTTCCTTGAAAAGGCCTCATCCAAGAAAGAAATATTGTTTGTCCAAATAAAAAGCCAGAAATGATCAAATGTAGTTTCTGTCTTTTTATGTTATTCACTAATTACTCATTAAAAAAAAAAGTTAATTAAATACAGTGGAAGCGCAAAATTCAAACGCCCCCAATGTGAAATAGCAATGTTTTGAAAAAATCTTTTTTTCTATGAAGTCAAAAAAACCTCTGGGATTGGATCCATGAGTCAGACCGAACCACAGGTTCTTACACCAGCTTCTTTAATCTGTGGTAAAGTAAAATCCGGTGATTGACTTGTCCCTGTGACACGTGTCAGTCAGAGAGTTGTGGGTTCGACGCCCAGACAAACCGTGGAATAAGAGGAAGATGGAGGAGTGAAAGGAGGCGGAGCTCTGTCAGCGCTGCCTGTCATCCCTCACTGGATCACAGCCTGAGCTGAATGATGATCACTCATTATTCTGTGGAGTGTCTCCCTCAGGAGCCCCTCTGGATCAGGAGGAGGGGGCGGGGGGGGGGGGGGGGGGGCGTTAACCGGGGGGGGGGGGGGGGGGGGGGGGGGGGGGGGGGGGGAGCGTTAACCTGCTCGTGATCTGACCCTTCTCTCCTCGTCCTCAGCTGAACTACGCCGAGTCCAGACTGACCCAGCTGGAGGGCTGTCACTGCGAGAGGACCTGCAGCGCCAACAGCCTGGTGTACCGGGACAAGGAGCTGTGGGCGGAGCCTGAGAACTGCAGGAACTGTGCATGTAAGGTCGGTGTCACCTTAGTCCTTTAATGATGATGATGATGATGATGATGAGGCTCCCGGCTTTCATCTCTCTGACAGTAAACTACTCCCCCCCCCCCCCCCCCCCCCCCCCCCCCCCCCCCCCCCCCCCCCC